>JAQZBX010042932.1:0-21838 GCA_029593785.1 Cabassous unicinctus | reverse complement strand
TCAAGGAGTGAAGCCTGGTGGTCTCCATGGGCCCCCAGGAGAGGGGGAGGGAGGAATAGAATAGATTGAAGAGGGGGTATTTGGGGGGCAATGGAAGTGTTCTGCATGATCATGCAATGATGGATACAGGCCATGTTAAATTTCATCAAAAAACTATAGAGAATTATGGTCTAGAAAGTGGACCATAATGTTAACCATTGACCATGGTTGGTAGCTATGTTTCAATATTTGTACATCAGTTATAACTAAAGTACCATCCACATGTTGAAAGATTATTAATAGGAAAGGGGGATAAGGGGGAGGATATTGGGCATATGGGATTCCCCTATATTCTGTATGTAACCTTACTGTGACCTAAAACTTCTTTGAAGACAATATAAAAAATGAAAGTAAGACACTGGAAAAGAAATGGAGGGAAATGCCACTGTACATACAGGACAACTGATATTACGGTGATGAAAGGAAAAACATCAAAAAGTAATTCTTATTTTATTTTATTTTTTGATGTTTTTCATTTTTTGAATACCTCAGTCTTTTTTACTTTATTTTAGTTTTAGTTTCTCTAAATTATTATGTATTTTGTCTCTTATGTTTAAACCTATTATTATTTTTTCATTTTCCTATTAATTGAATTTGGCAATATATTTGGCTTCATTTTGGAGGAGGTTTTGGATCACAGAGGGGTTGCAGCTGTTGCAGGGGAAGATCAATGGGGTGGGGTGTTGGTGATGGGGTATGCATGGGAGGAAGTTCACCTAGGCATACATATAAGATATATGAATATGTTCAAATGTTCATGGAGCTTTGACACTGTGGGTGGAGATTCACACAACAACTGAAACATTATTGAATTCCCATCCTGGGAAGCTCTTCCACATCCTCTGATGGAAGAGCAACAATCCCCCAAGTGCAGGGGCAATGACTAGTGAAGAAGGATGGTCCATTGATGGGCCCTTGATGTTGATGACTATGCTTGTGAGCCTTTTGCTCTTGAATTTGCAACTTAGCCTAGTGTTGGAGAGTGCCTAAGAGTTGCCTCCTGAGAGTCTCCTTGTTGCTCGGATGTGGCCTGTCTCTGGGCCAAACTCAGAATATAAATGCATTACCTTCCTCTCAGCATGGGATATGACTCCTTGGGATGAGCTTCCCTGGCTCTGAGGGATTACTACCAAGCACCAGCTGTTGTTATAACTGGAAAAAGACCTTGAATAAAAGAGGGAAAAGGTAAAGACAAATGAGTGTATATGGCTAAGAGACTTCAAAGTGACTTGGGTGGTCATCTCAGAGAATTACCACTTATGCATGTCTCAACAAGCTCTCATAGACAGCCAAGGTGGATAGTACCCCAAAAAGTGGGGATCCTGAGGGCTCTGGGGACAACCAGGACCTATGGTCATGGCAGATAGCTCCAGAGTTTGGTGTCTTGCCAGTGGCTATACTTTGGAGTTTGTGCTCTGAAGTGTGACAAAGTTGGACTCAGATGTGACTTCTCTACACATGACTCTTCTGTTCCTTTTATTTGAAGTTGGTGCTGGAGTTGGTAGGGGTATGTCCAAGAAACTTTAATCTCTGGACTATCCACATGGAAGCTGGGCTCTGAAAATCAAGAGAGTTGCAATACCTACTCTCCGGTTCACTGGACTCACCCAGGACAACTAAGAAGGAGATGATGATGGACAACAATCATCCCAAGGAACTGAGAGAGTCTACAACTGCAAGCAAGACAGTACCATCCATCTGCCCCATGAGATCAAAGCCTCCTCTTAATTAGAGGTGGAGTGGGCAGCACCATCCCAGAGTCCTCAGGACTGTGGAGTGAAATATGGACTAGAGTGGACTACTATGGACTTGTTGTGATTCTAGCAATGGAAGAAACTATATCATTCATGTGGAGGCAGTGGTCAGTGGAAGTTCTTAGGGCAAAGAGAGGAAAATACAGGTGAAATGTGGGGGCATTTTGGGGACTTGGGAATTCTCCTGAATGGACTGCAATGACAGATATGGGCCATTGCATATCTTGCCATAATCTGCAGACTTGTGCAGGAAAGAGTGAAAACTACAATGCTAACTATAATCCATGCTTAGTGGCCATGCTCTAAAATGTTTTCATCAATTGTAACAAATGTGCCACACTAACGAATGATATTGTTAATGTGGGAAAATGTGGAAGGTGTGGGGAGCGGGGCATACAGGAATCCCTTATATTTTTGTGTAATATTTATGTAATCTAAATACTTAAAAAAATAAATAAATAAAAATATATTTAAATAAACTTTTCTTTGTAGAATTATGATTGTTCATTTTCTTGAATGATTTTTGAAATATTAATATAAGGTTCATAACTTTTAGGATGAAAATTATGATGAATTCTCATTACTTCATAACTGTTTATGAATTCATAAAATAAACAAAACTTTCATTATTTTCCTCTAACTCCTGTTTTTCCATAAAAGTTTGTTATTATATATAATATACATATAAATTACTGTATTTTTTCCCATCTCTATGTTGTCGAGAACTTAAATTTATTGCAATTTTGCTTTTTGTTTAGAACTAGCTATATCTTTGCTAAAGATTTATTTTTAATAATATACTTTCAAAACTAATCTCTCATCTCCTACATATATTGAGTCTTTATGGATCTTTTACTTTTTCTGGTCTTTTCAATGAACTCTGCTGGCCTTACTTTCATTTATGTACATTTCTATGATTTAGAACATGAAACTTGTTGTTGTTTTTGGCAACTATGGTTAACAGATTCTTTAATTTTTCAGAAAGTAGTAAATTCAGAAATTTCTTTGTTTTAATTAAATTGAGACTACCTTGTCCTATTATAATATATCCTAGAAAGAATTTATGATATAATTTTAAATAAATGTAATGTAAGCACTAAGCATTGTGAACACAATAAACTTTGACATTTTCCTCCTCTATTCCCTATTTATGTCAGTGCATATCATGTTTTATGTAAGAAATGGTCTGAAGTATTTTTAAGACAAAATCCTTTTGTGCATGGTGGTATGTCAAAATTCTATGTATTTTGAAGGTAATGTTTGAACTACTTAAAATGATTTAAAAATCTGAAATAGAGCATGAAAAATATGAATAATTTTTTGTTTGCAAATGATTGATACAATATAATAATAGTGAAAGCAGATAATATTTAATGAGCACCTACTGAGTGCCAGACAATATTCAAAGGGCTTTAGGTATATAATTAACATACTTTATCTTCACAAGATAACTCTTTGATACTTGTAATGTCTCAAATTTAATCTCAGGTAATGAAAAGCAATCCTCCTGCTTGTTCAAAGACTTAAGACTCAACCTGCCATTTTCTCTATATCACACATCTATCACATCAAGTCCATCAGTATACCATATATATTGCAGAATATATTTGGAGAGATTATTTCTCAACATCTCCTCTGCTACCACCTTGGCCCCAAGAAACATTATCTCAATCTTTAAATTATTGTCACATCCTTTAGATTGTCTCCCTGTTTCTGCTTTATACCCCTTGAATCTAAACTCAATGTAGAGGCCAGAGTGATACTGTTAAAATATAAGTTGTCTTATGTCACTTTCTTTCACAAAACTCACAAGAATTCCCATCACAATAAGAGTAAGAATTCCTTTTTTTTACAAGAGCTTACAGATCCAGTATGATCTAGCCCACTTTGGAGTGACCACACAGACCTCCTCATTGTTTCCTATCACATTAGTACTGATGTGGCCTGGAACACTTGAAAGTTTTTTTATCTTTAAATTCTTTTCCTCCAGGTAACTTCATGGGTCTTTTCATTCTCTAATCCTTAAGTCCATCCTTTATACCTAATTAAAGGCACACCTGCTCTGTCCCTTAAAATTGAGACATTTGTTTTCCATAACACTTATGCAACCTTACATTCTATATAGTCTGTTTATACTTTTTGTTTCTTCTCTGTTTTCCTACACAATGAATGAAAGCTCTAGGAGCACAAGATTTTTGGCAACTATGTTCAATACTGTCTCCCCAGCACCTAGAAGAGTGCAACAATAAATATATTTGAATGTCTGAATTTTACATATGATGAAACTGGGGTATACAGAGGTTTCATAGCTTAATTCATGATCAGGGAACAGGTTTAAGGACAAGCTCAAACTAGAACCCAGACAGACTGAACTTGGAGTTCAAATTCTTAATCACCATGTTATTACATGACTTTTTTTTTACAAATATATACTAGTCTTCTCAGAGTTGTAAACATACCATACATTATTATATTAAAAACTATCAACAAATACACAAATATGAAGACTATGTTGTTTGCTGACATCACTAGAGCTGCTAATAGAAGACTGTAATTTTGGAGATAGCTGCTAAATATACTCAAATATCTATTATAATCCTATTTACAGAAAGAAAGAACCCCGTACAAGAAAGAGTGAATATCAGATGATGTGTTTGGGCTGGGGAGAGAACTGTATTAGCCAAGTGTTGTCTGGGTGGTATAAGTAAGGACTTCAGAAATAGAGTAGCTCAAAAAAGGGAAAGTATCATCCTTGGGGACAACAGTGCAGACTCTAGCTAACTAGGTTTTATGGATGGCTCTTTTCCTCAAGGTAATTCTGGAACCCAGATTTCTTTTATGTTGTTGCTCTACTATCTCCCAAGGGGTTGTCCATTTCTGCTAAGTTGAAAAGGTTTCACTCAGCACTCTGTCTACCTTTCCAGTCTGAGTAAAATGTGAGATATTACATTTGGAAAACTATTCCATATTTTTTTTCTCATTTGGATGACTTTTAAGTAAAATACAGTTTTCTTTAGAGACATGACTAAATATGTTACACAGTTCTTCTGATTTTAGATAAAATGTACAATTTTGTGTTATCTAAGTTATGATATTTACCATCTAAACATTGGTTATAACATTTTCTACTCTCCTTTAACAATTGTGATTATAGTGATATCCTTACTTTAATCTCTTATATATATAATTTTTGTTTTCTCTGTTTTAGTGGTTGTCTTAGGTATTATTTTTATGCATGTTTAATTTATCATAGTCTAACTAAAATAACTGATGACATAAATTAAAAAATTAAAACTATAAAATAGTACAGATTCAATTCTTATTTCCCATTTTGTTCTTTTTGTAATAAATTTTACTTTTATGTATTGTTTAAACCCAACAATTGATCAACCGAGTCTGACTTTGGCAATTATTTTTAAAACAATTAAAATTTTACAGATCAAATTTTTGATATATTTATCTTCATTTTTACAGTTTAGCATCATTTATAAATATGTTTAGATGAAACTGTCATTTTATTACCATATACCTGTGTGAGTAATTTTTTAATTTTTTAAATGAATCAATTTTATTGATACATATAAATGAAGCATACAATTTATTGAAAGTATACAATCAATGGTATTTGGTATAGTCACATACTTCTGCATTCATCACTTCAATCATTATTAGAGTATTTTCATTATTTAAATAATAATAATAAAGATGAAACAGACAAAGAAATAAACAAGAAAATTCCTCACCTCTCAATCTCCATATGTTTCCCCCACTGTACATAGCTGTTTCTTGCTAATCGATCCAAAGTGTACAATCAGTGGCTTTCATCAGAGACTTGGCTTTTAAAGTACAAGTCTCCTGGCAGAAAAATTACTTTTCTCTCCTTCTATTTGTGTGTGTGTGCTATTTTTCATAATAAATTCTTATTATATACTGATATTTCAAAGTTGTTTTCAGTGGGTACTGAAATTGAGTTCTGGGATTTTTTTTTATCAATCAGTACTTTAAATATAACTTACCATTATCTTCTGGCTTGTATCATTATCATTGTCAAGTCTCTTATAATAATTATGTTTCTTCTTCTGTATTTAATATGTATCTACCTCTGAGTGCCTTCATAATTATATACTTATTTTTGTTTTTCAGCAGTGAATCTGATGAATCTACATGTGTTGTATGGTCAGTTGACTGTTTTTCTATTTATCCTTCCTTAGGGTTCACTGACATTTGGGGCCCTATTATGTGACGTCTTTCCTTAATTTTGGAAATGTCTTAGCCATTATCTCCTTACATATTTCTTCTGGTCTATTCCCTCTCTATTCCTGTTGCCGAGCCCTAATTACATGTATAATAAACTGTTTGATATAGTCCCATAGCTCTTGGATAATTTTTTACCACTTTCTTTTTCTTTAATTATCTTTCTATTAGGATAATTCCTACTGGCTTATATTCAAGTTAACTCACACTTTTCTCAATTTTATGGACTCTACTCATGAACTTTTGAAGGATATCTTTATTTCTGAAATTGTGTTTCTCTGTGTGAGCTTTTTGATATTTTATTTCCAGTATTTTATTGGAAATTACCTTATAGTATCCATCTCTGATCAAATTTTCCATTTTTTTTGTGTGCTTGTTGCTCATCTTCTCCAGTAGATATTTTAAGCTATTAATTGTCAATGCTCTTTAATCAAAAACCATGAGGAATACATGTCCTTCAACAAGGTGACTTCTCTACTCAGTACAGTGAGGAAAAACACACACAATGAGTAAATGTGCATATTCTCCATAAGAGGGGATTAGAAAGAACCTATGATAGGATCTAGGCTTTGTTTGGATAATTGGGGGAGGATATGTGGAAGTAAATTCTGGTATAGATTCGATGCTCTCAGAAAACTGGAGCAATCATATGATTAGGTATCTCAATAAATGTTATCTATTGTTAAGACTAAAATAAGAATAAAGCTGTATTTGGCAAACTAATAGTAGTCTTTCATTTGGTTAGATAGGAGGATGTTTGGTATTTTGTGGGCTGCAATTTGATGTTGTCTGAACATCTCCCAGCCACTCCACAATCTTTCTCATGAACATTTTGTAGATACGTGCAGAGAAGATTTTGAGAATGAATGCAAACCCTTTGATTCTAGGTTTCTTTTCTTTTTCCAGCTGATGGTCTAGTCCACACTTGGCCTAACAATTCGTTATAATTTAGCTGATTTATTATTACCTGTTTTGTACTATGTCCAACTATTTCTTCCACCCTTTGACAAAGTAGAAATGGATCATTTGACACATCACTTTGAGGGTCTGATCCCTATTTCAAATGGAAATTACTTAAATGTTTGCAACATCAACTTTCTGGTGAGCTCATGAAAAGCTATGACTTTAAGATTGTATGGTTTTTTAAAAATTTGTTAGAGTTGGAGCAATATTTTTTGCAGATTTCTGCATCTAAGTTGAAATGTAAGTTCTATATTCCATTTTCAATTTTATCAAGTGTGGTTGTTTTATATATCTTCTTTCTGCATAACTCCACATATGCCAGTATCATATATTTCTGGGGTTCTAGTTCTGTACTTTAAAAATGTAATTGTACCTCAAAATCATTATAGGTAAAACTGATCTCATCCACTTTCTTTTCCAAATGTTCTCTTTTGTCACCTTAATCATCATTTTCCTTCTCATTTACTCCTCCTTTTCCTTCTCCTTTTTTCCTTCTTCTACATCTACATATACTCTTACTTCTGTTTTTCCAACTCATTCTCATTCCTCTCCTTCTCCTCTCCCTCCTCTTACTCTATTTTTTTCTACATTTACTTCTATTTTTATCATCTTCATCTTATTGATCACCCAGGATAAAAATCTGCAAATTCTTCATGTATCAACTATCTGAATGCTTTCTTAAATCTAGTGAAACCAATTCTTCCTTACTTTTCTTTTTCTTTTTTAAGATACTTAGATTACATAAATGTTACTTAAAAAACAGAAAGGATTCCCATATGCCTCGTTCCCCACCCCTCCCACATTTTCCCATGTTTACAACATCCTTCATTAGTGTAGTACATTTGTTACAATTAATGAACACATTTTGGGGCATTGCCACTAAGTGTGGATTATAGTTTACATTGTAGTATACACTCTCTCCCATACATTTTTAAAGTTATGACAAGATACATAATGCCTTTATCTGTCATTGCGATGTCATTCAGGACAACTCCCAAATCCCAAAATGCCCCCAAATTACACCTATTTTTCCCTCTTCCTGCCCTCAGAACATCCAGTGGCCACTGCCTCCACATCAATGATAAAAGTTCTTAAAAACATCCTTTACTCTCTTATTTCTACCATTGATATTATGAAGAATTCATCATTTCATAAAGTATTGTCAGGAGGCATGATAATCAGTGGACAAATTGAAAAGATCACTTTGGTCTTTCATTCTATACATTAAAGTACTTAAAAGCAAGGAGCCTATACTCAGAAAATTTAGTTTTGCATGCTGTTATCACTCATATGAACTATGTAGTTTTGAGCAAATTACTTAAATTGTATATTCCTTTTGTCCTCATCTGAGATCTGTTATGGTAGGAGGTAATAATAGACTCACCTCTTGGATTTGTTATGAAGATATAATCATTAGTATACAGGAATAATAATATATTGCCCACTAACTATTATGCAGCACAATAGAATTGCTAACTCTTGCTAGTAAATGTTACTCATTTCTTGACTCACCATTTTCTAATACATATATAGTAGTAAACTGTTTTGCCCTAGGCATTCAATTTTGTGGACACACAAAATCTTGCCTTTAAGCCATTGCAGTTCCAATGTAGTGCAAGATATAGATAGTAATCAAACTTTCATAAGAGTAAGAATTAAATGATGACTGTTTTATGTGTTTACACAGTGTTTTCCAATGTGAGCAATGGAAGTCAAAGAACTCACTTTTAATGGAAAGATAGTAGGGCTCAGAGATGAATAGCAAAAAGATTCAACTTGAGAGTTAAATATATCAATTTACCATATTGACCTGATAATAACCTGTCTTGGACATTACTTAATTTCACAGTTTTTTGGCTACTTTACTAGGAGAAAAAGTGGACAGTGCATTTTAATACAGATTAACTTGATATCAACTTGTCTAATTTGTGTACTGAGTTTTGGTCAGATATTGAAAGGTTTAACTGAGGGCATCCTTGTTTCTATGACTAAGCTTTTATTTTCATACAAAATTAGTTTAGATAATTTGAAGGAGCAGATAAACTGATAAACAAGGGTATAACCATGGCTAAATCTTTGCTGTGACCATTTGAAAACCTGTCTTGAATGGAAGGAGACTTGAACTGACCCGAGAATGCTGCAAACATTTTAATTTTTATAAGAGGTGGATATAGAAGCAATTTTGAAGTACTTTATTCTTTATTACAGAAAAAAACACCTCAAAAGATAATACAGAAAATATATTTGAGATGTTGTGGTTTCAGGTAGCTCTATTTCTTTATAAGACAAAATGATATCAACATTATACTCAGTGTTTTGTTTCTAAAAATGTTTCTTCAAGGGAACTTTTAAGAATAGATTTAATCCTCACTCTGCTATCTAAAGTGTATTTGTTTAAATAGACACATGAGTTCTCATTGCATAACTGATTAGAAAATGATGTATTGAAAATTATTGGATTAAATCTCAAATTCAGTCTTAAGAATTAACTTTTGATTACTTTGTGTTCATGGGATTGTTATGATGGACAATCATACTTGCTGAGGAAAAAAGTGAATATTATTGAATTAAAAGTAAATTTCCACTAATAATATCCGTTCAATTAAATAAATCTTACTACAAAAATAAACAAAGTAGAATTAGTAAGGCTGAAGTAGGTGTGTATTGAGGTAATGGGAGATAATTTCTAGGGGTTTTGCTCATTGGGTGTAAACTTTGAGGAATGATGATAAATGAAAGTTCATTTCAAAAGACAGAGGTTAAAGGCAGAGATATCAAATGAGCAAAAATCTTCATCAAAGGTACTCTCAAAGATAGACTAGTTAGTTTCTCAGATCTTGGTCCATCTGCAAATAGCATCCGGTTGAAAGTTATTCTTTAAATTATATTTTGTTTTTTTCCTGAGCCTTAATTATATACTCAATAAATATTATATCATTGTGAGATAATTTTGGGAGATTCAGGATGGATCTAATAACTTTCTCTAATTAACAGTGAGAAGATATTAATGGGGGCAAATATCTGTTGTGATGAGCCAAAGAGTCCAAAAGGTATTTCCAGAGGCCTGGATGGATCTGAGAGTGTAAGGGCACATGGAGCAAGTGAGGTAACATTAGGGAGTCCTTCACAGGGATTACAGAATGGGAATTGACTCCATAATGAGTGCTGAGCATCACTAAAACCATGTGAGGCTATATCAAGTTGTTATCTTCTGAGGACCTTTGTAGTTATGATAAGTAAAAACCAAATTACACAAAAACTAACAATATCAATATAAGTTAATCAATGAACTTTTACTAAGAATCAGTTTGAACATAATCATAGGTATATAGATAGCTCATTTTAACCATAAATGTTAAATGTTCCTTTAGAGGATAGATAAATGCTTTATTTAGAAATGAGATAAGATATGCAAACACTACTAACTAAAAATAATACATTTTTTTCAACTTTATTTTTGGAAAAGTTTTAGATTTACATTTATAGAAAATTTACATCTAAAATACAGGGAATTTCCATATAACCCCCTTTACTTACACATACATATAGTTTCTCCTATTATTCACATCTAGGATTAGTGTAGGACATTTGTTACTGTTGATGCACCAATACCTAAGCATTGCTGCTAACCAAGTCTATAGTTTACAATATGGTTTACACTTACTGTGCAAATACATAAACATTGACAAATGCTTAATGTCATGTGTCTGTCATTGCAGTATTATACAGAAGAATACCACTGCCCGTAATATGCTCATTCATCTCCTGCTCCCTTCTGACTCTC
Organism: Cabassous unicinctus; assembly: GCA_029593785.1. Taxonomy (NCBI): domain Eukaryota; kingdom Metazoa; phylum Chordata; class Mammalia; order Cingulata; family Chlamyphoridae; genus Cabassous; species Cabassous unicinctus. The sequence continues at coordinate 11,044 of JAQZBX010042932.1, read as the reverse complement.
TGGTAACCAATATCGTTTTATCAGTGTTACAAGTTCTTCTCTTCCATCAACACAAGTTAAATATCAATAACAACTAATATACTTGGTCTGCAGCCACACACACAGAATTATTCTATGAATGTGTCCATGTTGTCACTGGTATTTTTTCTCAAAAAATTGAGGCACACTGACCAGTTAACAAAATATTAAACTTCCATCCTGGGGAAGCCCTGCTACTTTTTCAAATAAAATATCAAACCTATTTAATGAATAACATCAATCTGCCAATTTAAATATTTATTTTCCAGTTCATTTCTGATTAAATTTCTATATCCTGTTCTTGCATGACATTATCTTAAATTTATAAGAGCAATTGAATAAAATTGTTTATAGAAGCTATTACTGAAAGAATTAAATCATGAAATTTGCCACAAGTTGCATTTGATATTTAATATTCTTCCCTATGCTATCTGACTGTTTAAAGGAGTAAAGCATTTTTCATGCATTGGGTCAGGCTGCATTTATTGATCTACAAATGATTTTTGTCATTAAAATCAACTGCACTAAAATTTTGTCATATTGAGATGTTCTTACGTTAAAAAAAGAAGGTGCAAATGATCTTAAAATTACTGGACTGAGAAGAAAACAACCTATCTTTATTTTCCCAGAAAGGTTCTCTCAGATCTAGGTGAAATAATATTCTAATGACAACATAGAATAAACAGCTTCATAAACGGGTTAGAAAAAAATGCTCATTTGCCTCAGAGAATTCTAGGGTAAAAATTTTTAACTAAGCTAAATTCTAATTTCTGTATAAATTCAGACAACTTATGTTGTTTCATGAAAACATATACAAGAAACCTTATAAAAATTTATAATTTAATTTCAGTGGCTATGTTAAAAAATAATATAATTTTTGTGCTAATATATTTTGAGGATCACAAAAAATACATTTCTTTAAAACAAATTTCTTCATTCCATTTTTCTCTACCACATTTCTCTCCCTGTATTTCTCCATCTCTTAGAATAATCCTTGGATTTCATACAAAAATATTTGATGAAGAGTGATAGGGATAAAACAGCAATTAGGAAGATAAGAGGAAGCATAGTGAAAGGAAATAAAATTATGCAAGCAAATTTTGAAAAATGTATCACTAATTAGTCTACTTAAGGAATCTATTACATATTGCATCTTGACTAACACCCACTGGAGAAATTTTAGCAAGATTACAACTCTAACATCACTTCACTGCCATAGCTGAGAAAAGACAGTTGTGGAGGATTGAGATTTTCTATAACCCTGTATTAAAATTTATGGTTTAGCATTTATTGACAGTGCAGTATAACTGGAGGGCATGGGTCGGGGCAGATGCAAGACCAAAGAATGCGCTCAGCACTGATGAGCTTTATTGGGACTTACAAACAGAAAAGGGTCTCTGAAGGTTCAAAGAATGAAAGTAGCGCTCTGCAAAAAGGCAGGAAAATGAGGGGCAATATAAAGGGATCAAAACAAAAACATTTCATAACAGAGTTTGTGTGAGGGTCACATGAAACACACAAATGGGATCTGGTAATGTTATTATAGGAAGGAAGTGTACAGCCTGAAGAAAATTACAGTCTATGATACCATTTGTACATTATATTTCCTTTGAGGAAGGTTGTTAATTTTTAACTTATATTTTGTTCACACAGATGGTTACATGCTATGGACTTTGTTTCATTTTTGGAGGGAAAGCCTGGGCTTTGGGCATCTACACAGTGTAAGCTTGGAAAAGTAACTTCATTTTTCCATCATATGTAAAAAACTACAATGAACTAAATTTTAAGGCATGTCTTATTCAAATTAATGAACATGGTGTCATGGCAAAGTGCTTATTTCTTATATGCATTTAAATATTTGTATTAAATTAAATTTTTGATGTTATGTAAAAGATGCATAAAATTTAAATATCACATCCACATCTTATGTATCTAAAATAAATCTGTAGGAATTTATGAAGTCAATTAATTTTTATCAAATATCGATAAATGAATGGGTTCTAAGCCAGAAGCTAAATAGTTCTTTAAGATATAAATGTGTGAGTGTTTGTTATATCACAGTAAATATATATTAAATATCATACCATTAAAAATAAATCCAGGAAATACCAATATTTTATGTTTTAAGTGACCAAAGTGATTCATCTATGTCACCACATTTTGCCTATGGACATGTGAATGAAATAAGAGTATGTATTACTTAAATTCTCCTGATATTCTTGACAATATAATATTCTGACTATTCTTGTTCACTTATCTTCTCTGTAGAGCAATAAGTTGCTTTACAAATGAAGGCATTTTTTTAGCAAATCATATCCCTTCACAGAAAATCTCTACATCAACATAAGGAAATGGAAACATGATACAGAATGTACCATTCATTCATCCAGACTGATCTGCAAAGAGGTATCCCTGTAAACAAATATTTCAGGACTATTTAACTGGTTGTGTATATGTATAGCTAATTTCACTTTAAGAGGAGACAGATGCTAGAAAAACCATACACTTTGAATTTTTTTTAAATTATTAATCTGAAAGAATCAAACTATTTCCTCCACTCTTATATAGACTGAAATCTTAAAGTACCATAGGTCCATGAAAACATCTTTACAAACATTAAATTAAAAAAAAAAAACATTCTTTGATAACAGTTATCACAGATTATTAAGTGGTTACTAGTGTTAGGAATTTTATGGACATAAATTTATATAATCTATATTGTAATCTGCAAGCTAAATAATTCAGTGTCCCTTTCTACATGAGAAAATGAAGCAAGATAAATAATTTGACCAAAGTCACACAGATAGTTGACAGAGCCAGAATTAAAGTTCAGATTTCTCTGATCCCAGATGACAAGCCACTAAACCAAAAATACAATACCATTGTGATATGCAAAATTCTGGAATCATTATCACCTAGAAACTGTATAAACTGTATCCTCCACTATTGAATTATTTTTATAAAGCCAACAAACTTAAAAAATGAAATTTTAAAATAATGTAAAATAAAATGACTCAAGATCAATTATCTAAATTGCAAATTCATATAATATTCATTTAAAATCCTCTGTCACAAAATAAAATTATGATTCCTAAATGACATACACCAAATGGATGACTGAAAACTAATTTTCTCCCTCTTTAAAAATTCCCTTTAATTTAAATATGGTCGCATCTTTCTACTTCTGCTCTTCTACTTCCATCAAGAAAATTAAAGCAGATATCTGATATGCAACTCTATTGACCTATTTATGTAGAGAGACATTCTTATTTTCCTAGTAATATTCCAAAGAAGTTGCATGGTTCAATTTAAATATAACTCTCATTAAGCTAGAACAGTCTAGCCCAAAATTAAATATTAAAGCACATACTCTAGTTTGAGGTGTAAGGTTATAGTTTTTTTTGAGAGAGAGATACACATAGCTATTAGGCCTTACCTAATAAGGCCATGATTTTAGAAATGTAGAGAAATCATTGAACCAGAGTCATCAAGAAATTTAGATATAATGAAAATATAATTTTGATATAAATGTTATTATTATTATTATTATTATTATTATTATTTTTAGGAGGGACTGGGGATCGAACCCAGTACCTCCTATATGGGAAGCAGGTGCTCAACCACTGAGCTACACCCTCTCCAAAATGTTATTTCAAATAATCACTTAAAAACCTATCTTCTAATAATTAACAGTAATATGTGGTCTTTATTATTAATACACTCCAATATAGTGGACTAAGATTTCAATTTCTGATCTGGCATTTTTATTAGATAATATTGGCTATAAATGCACAGTAAATGATGAATTAAAACTCTCTACCATTGTTTATTACATATGTAGCATAGTTGCTCAGTCTTTCTGAAATTTTTTTATATGGAATATAATGTTATGAGCATGATCTCTGGACTCAACCAATCATAGCAGAATAACAGAACTAGCATTTAAATGGTTTAACTCTGGATAAGTTATTTAACTTTCTGTGTCCTTTACTCATTTATAAAACATTATAATAGGAATACCTATAATAATTGCCTGGATAAAGGTGTTAATAAAGGGAGGGATATAAAATAGTGTCAAGTTCTTTTTATTATTTAATATATGTGTTCTTATTACATAATATCCAAATGATGATTTATACCTAATATTTATTTGGTAGTCAAAGATTTTTTTCAGTGATATTTTGCAAACTACTTTTTATTATTAATTTCTAGAATCACAAAACTAGTTTTTTTGATGCCAGACTATTCCTTTTAACAAAAAGTCATTCATGTCAAGTAACACCTTTGATTTCTCAAAAGTTTACAAAGGTTGAATGCTGCTATGGGAAGTGGGAATACCACAAACGTGCCTGACTTCATTCTTATGGGGTTGACAGACTATGAAGAAATACGCTGATCCTCTTTATGCTGTTTGTCCTGATATACCTGATTACTGTTCTGGGGAAAGCAGGGATGATACTGAAAATTCACCTGGATCTCCAGCTTCACACCCCCATGTATTTTTTCCTCAGTCATCTGTCACTCTTTGATCTCAGTTACTCAACAGTCATCACACCTTAGAGAACTTCCTGACTTCAACCAAATATATTTCATTGATGAGCTGCTTCACCCAGGTGTACATTTTTGTCTTCTTAGCTGCCACTGAATATTTCCTCCCTTCTTCAATGGCCTATGGCATGCCCTCATCAATGGGTCCTACATGACTGGCTTTACTGATTCTTTGGTTAACGTTCTTTGCATCAACAAATCGAATTTCTGCAAATCCAATGTAATCTTTCACTTTTTCTATGATACAACCCCAATTTTAGCCCTATCCTGCACTGACACTTGTGACACAGATATCAGGATTATCATTCTCACTGGCTCAAATGTAATAGTATCTCTTATCACAAACTCTGTATCCTATGTATCCATTCTTTCTACTATCCTGAAAATTAATTCCACTTCATGAAAATACAAAGCCTTCCACCTCCTGGGAGTCACCATATTTTATGATACTACGATATTTATTTATTTAAAACCAAAGAAGTTCTACTCCTTGGGAAAAGATCAAGTGGTCTCTGGGTTTTATATTATGGAGATCACCATGCTGAATCCACTCATTTATAGTCTTAGGAACAAAGAAGTGAAAAATGCTTTCATTAGAGCCATGCAGAAGAGAGAGGGCACCAGGCAATTGAAATGACATTGATGCTGAATTTTTAAGTAAGTCTTTTCTTCCTTTCCTATTTGGGTATTTATTGATCTCAGTCTAAATACATTAGCATTCTTTAATTAGTTTGCATTGCTCTTGAGCCAATGTCTGCTTGACCACAAATGCTTTGGAAGATATCCAAGAACAGGTATTAGAAATTTAAATAGTAATTGAAAGCTATGGAATTTGCATTAAACATGTAGTTTAAATACATTTTTCTAAATAAATAAATTTCTAAATAATTATTTGGATTATTTTAAATCCATAGATTTATTATAAACATTAAATCATATGTTGAATTTAAAAATTTAATCCACTGTCATCAGAATAATTACATTCTTGCAAAATTTTTAATATCAATCTCTTTTTTATGATAATATTCATTGGTTCTTTATAAATATCTAAGGCTTATTTTAATCATAAACAAACAGCTCAAAAGAAATAGCAACATTGCAATATTTGGTCTTTTTAAAAACTAAAATATTGTGATAGAATTAAGATATAGAAAAAAGTATGTGTGAACATTGAAGAAAATATTGAAAATATTTTAAAATTTTAAAGAAAATGGAAATATCTTCACCAATTTGATAATTTTATTTATGGTCTCCAATAAATAAACTTACATATGTATATTATATTATACATATTTCTACAAAGTTATTGTCATTTTCCATTTTTCTTTTGCATGTTGTGGTTTCCACTCATCCCTAAAATATTTGTTATATCCTTTGTATTTTCAATTTGAGAGATAAATGTTTTCTTTGTACATAAGCCAAATAGACTCTCATCTTGCAATTCTTTAAGATCTGAAATTTGGTAAATTCATGATTTAAAATATCTGCATGCAGTAATTTCTTTATATGTCAACCTTCTAATGATCTGACAATACTACCTTTCTGTGATGTGTCAACAAGCTTCGGTAATTAGTATTTCTTTGTTTAATTGCAGTATGATTTAAAAAATGCCACCAACATAGGAAGCAATGATGAGTGACAAATAGACACCAGTGACATGTTAACTGAACACAGAAGTATGTTTTAAGTTTGCTACATATATTCTACATTCCCAAAGTATCAAAAATAAGTATTTCTTTTGCACATCCAAGAAATCAAATGGCTTTATTCACTGTGAGGAAATTGACTAACATTTTGGCATGACAAATAAGAATAAGAGGCATCCTAGAATGACAACACACAGAGGAAATAGTACATGGGATTGTGAATATGGGAATTCCCATGACCAATATATCCATTCCCAAATTTCCTATCAGAATGAAAAGATAGGATGCCAGAAATAGAAAAAATAGGGAGACTTTCAGCTCAATATTATCTGTGAAACCCCTCAGTAAAAACATGGTGGTTTCAGTCACATTTTTCAACTGAATACTGTATGGCTCCAAATCTCATGGCAACTCTGACATTTCAACTTATATTTATTGGTCCTGAATGCAATATCCCATGAATAGAGTGCCCACTCAATTATACTCCCCTGTTTGTTTCTTGGAGAGGAAAATGCGTTCCAGGAAGTGATGAGGTAAGCCAAAGCAAAGAATCTGGGCTCAATTGGATGTACTTTCCTATATCAAATAAATGAAGAAATTATTTCATACACTTTTTGGCTAAATGTGTCATGCAAAATAAATCCCCCCAAAACTGCCCATTTATGTAGTTTATTTCCCTCATGTGATTTTACTAAATTAAAATGAAAAACAACATGAAAATTATTTAATTTAAAATGTTTTCAGTTGACTTAAAAATGGGATGAGTTAGACTTACATTTCAGCTTGTCTCACAGGGCTTTCTTTTCACACCAGACATTTGGAGCTCTTTCTTGGGAATAAACCCATTCCAGTAGTCCTTTAGGAGCACTTAGGAAAGGGCTGAGATAGTACACAGATAGTAGATCTTGTGTGCCATTAAAAGAGTACAATACCTGATTTCTAGTTTCCTCGAACTGCACAGCCCAACAGCTGCACAGGACCTTTGCACAGGTGTTCCCCTTTTTAGAACACTTTCCTCTCATGAAAATGAGATGACTAACTGTTTCCCATTCTAGTCTTTGATCAAAGGCCAACTTTATACTGAGGTCTGTCCTGACCACTCTATATCCATTTGCTTTGTCATGCCCTTGCCCCGACATCTCTCACCCACTAGCCTTCATTACATTTTTATTTTAAATATTACTTTTCACATTCACACATGGCATAACACTGTATGTCCCAGCTGGAATGTAAGGCCCCAAAAGACAAAGATCTTTTATTGTTTGTTATACTGTGTACATATTATCTGGTACATTGTAAATATTCAATAAATTATTTACTGAATAAATGAATTAAATCAAGTAGCATAATGAACAAAACACATGTAACATTTAAGTAATCCATCAATAAAACATTGCCAGCAAGTTTGCTAACTATGAATAATATATATGATCATTCCATATTTGCAGAACATTTGCAACTTTCTTTCATAGCATCTATGTCATTTATAAAAATTTATTATAATTAACACATAAATTTCTTAAATTTTCAAAGTTTAAACTATATGAGCTACATTATCTGACAAAAATATATTTCTGAAATAATATTCAAAATATAAAAAAATGCATGATCTATCAATTAAAAAGTTCAAAATAAATAAAATGAAAAATGTGACATTGTCTTTCTTTTTAAAATAGGAATTAAAATATTTGACTCTAGAATATTTATATAATAAATGTCAAAATGAATAATGCATAGCACTGCATATTAGATACAGTGACCATCATATGAATAATGGAAATATTAAATTCCATATTTAATAACAGTAATCTGTTATCTCTAGGTGCTACAATAAAACCAAGAAATTTAACCTAAAAAGTGGGGAAAATGCTAAAACTATAATAACAATGAATAAAAGACAAATAAAATTTGAATAGCAATTATCAAAAAGGAAAGAAAGATAAAGAGCCATTCTTTAATAAGGCAAATAATGCTAGAATAATACAAATACAGGGGAAATATAATGATATAGTATGTCAGGCCATCTTGTTATTTAAACCAGAAGATATTGAAAATCTTTGGTCAGATTTTGGCTTTTACCATGACAGTGTAAGTGGTACAAGAATTCCTCTGCTAACATAAATAACTGTAAACCTGAAAAAAAAAGCTGATGGAAAGTATTTTCAGGCATTGGAAGTAGACATAAGGTAATGGAAATGAAATAATGGAAATATATGAGAAGGAACTAATATTTAACCTGACTTTCTGTACTGCTTACTAACTAAGTAAGGAGTTACACAGTACAAGCAGAGTATAAAGGTCTTGCATAGTGGAGTTTCCAAGATTAAAGAAGTTGGAACAGAGAAAATAGGTATCAATTGGAGATGCCCAAATATCAGTACTAGGTCTCTGCAGAGCCTCAGCTGAAGACTGTACTGTATATGTGCAGATGGAGAATCAAAAGGCCAAGAGAGAAGCAATAGGTCTGAGACCAATACATTCATACTAGAGTTCATGAAGGGGTAGGAGAAGCTGAATTAATGGCCTAGTGAGTATAATGAAGATCTTTGATTAACTCAGGCATGAAGTTGAGACAATACAAAACAAAATGAAACAAAAAACCGCAAAGAACATTTGAAATAAAGACAATACCCTGCAGTAATACTATGCCCTAAGACTGAGGAAAAAATGAAATGGAGCATCCTTAACAAAGAATAATATAAAGCCTGAGAATTTCAAAACCCATTGCCAGTAATTTATTGCCAGCCAGAACAAACCTCAATGCTCAAGATCAAAAGACAACACAGTCCAGGCTTCCAACAATGTGTCATTCACAAAGTACAGTATATTATAAAAATAACTAAAACAGCACAACAAAATGTGAACCACATTAAAGAAAACATTTAAGAGAAACAGATTTAAAGATGAACCGAAAGTTTGAATTATCAGCCAAGGAATTTGAAACAGTTTTGAAAATATGCTTAATGACTTAAGGAAAAGATGTTACAAAGAGAAAATATATGAGACTAAAATAAATATGAACTACATAGACATTGCAGAAAAGAAAAGGAAAATCTACAGTAATGACAACTTTGCTCAGAGGACTTAACAGCAGATTAGAGATTAAGAAAGAGATCAACAGTATACTTTAAACCAGATCAATAAATAATTTTCCAAGTAAGGAGCCAAGGGGCAAACAACAAAAACAACAGCAAAACTGTTTACATAAAAAAGAAGAGAGCTTAAGTAGATTAGAGAACATGAAAAAATTTATTTAAATTTTATAAAATTTCAAGAAAAACATCAATTTACAGATCTAACATCCAAACAAGATAAATCCTATATGCCAACACCTCCCACCCCCAAAGTACACACATACAGAAGCACATCATCATCATTAAGCTACAGAAAATAAAATATACAAGAAACACTTCAAACCTGCCATGGTGGGGATAGGAGAATGTATAACTTGGCTAGATGGTGGTTACAGGGGCAACTTTTGAGGGTGTGGGGAATGGGGATCATATCAATTATGGCTGACTTCCCAAAAGTAACAATAATGCTACAAGAAAAATCATAGTGTAAAATGTGGGAAGTTAAAAAGAAAAATAATTCTATATCTAGTGAAAATATTTGTGAAACTCAAGTGTGATATGGAGACTTTTAAGGTAAAGGAGAGCTCAGAACATTACTTGCCAAAAGTCCTGTGGTTTAAGAAAAGCTAATAGAAGTTCTCCATCCAAAGAAAATGATATCAGAGGAGAAATTGAATCTACAAAAATAAATGAAGAGTGCAAAGAATGGGAAATATGTGAAATTTTTGTAAAAGAAACTGTACATAAAAAATTATAGCATTGTGTCTTTAGGACTGTAAAACATATAGAAGCAAAGTATATGGAAACAAAGGCCGATATGAAATGGAATAGATGAAATTAGAAATCGTTAAGTTTCTTACATTTTATATGAAGAGGTAGAATAGTTTATTTTTTTTAAACTAGAAAATAGTAGTTTATAGAAAAATCATGCAGGAAGTACATAGACCCCATATATCCCCTCACAAATACAGCTATCTCTATTGTTAACAGTGCATCAGCTGATGCTTTTGTTATAATCTTTGAAACAATATTATTAAAAATAAACTGCTAGTTAACTGTTATCCATAGATTGCTTCAGGGCACATGGTGGTGGTGCACAGTTGCACGGTTTTAAAAATTTTTATCTGTAATTTATATACAATTTAAAAGTTTGCATTTTAACCACGTGCAAATATAGAATTCAATGGTGTTGATATTCACTTCGTGCTAACATCACCACCATCCATTAACAAAAGTTCTTTACTGGCTTAAAGAGAAATTCTGGGGTGACAAAGCATTAATTCCCCACTCCCTACCCCCAACCCTAGCCCTGGTATCTTGTTTCTGACTCTATGAATTTGCATTCATAATTCATAATTATTTCTTAGTGAGATCATACCCTATTTGTCCTTTTGGGTTTTGCTTATTTCACTCAAAATGGTGTCTTTAAGTTTTTGCATGCTGTTGCTCATATGATAACTTTATTTCTTTTTTTTAAAGTAAATTTTATTTCAACTTCAAAAAATAAAATAACAGACAAAAGGCAGCTTAAAAAATTATAGAAGCATTACTTTGAAAAATTCTGTCCAGACACAATTACCTCTTTTAATTCTAAAGGCAAACCCTATCATTTCTCCAGTGTTCAGCAAGATACATAAATGAGCACAGATTGGTTAAATTATATGATCAGGATCTCCTTGTTAATGAAGAAAAATGAAGAAAAATGTGCTTAATCATACTGATATCTCAGAAATTTATACCTCATATGTTGTAAATCAA
>JAQZBX010042931.1:0-21842 GCA_029593785.1 Cabassous unicinctus | reverse complement strand
TGCCGCACCCCATCCACTATCTGCCATGTTCTGGGAGCTGTCCGCAGTTGCCCTCCTAAGCCGACGGCATCTTGCCGCCTCTCCTCTTGGCTTATATATTTTGAGGCTCTACCATTAGGTGCTGTTTGACTTTCCTAGGCTGCTCAAAGCAGATTACATGAAATGAGTTGGCTTTAAATAATGGGAATTTATTAGCTTATAGTTTAAGACCATGAGAAAGTCCAAATCAAGGCATCATCAAGGCAATACTTTCTTCCTGAAGACAGCTGCCAGAGATCATTGGCTTCTCTGCCACATGGCAAGGCACATGGTGGAGATCTCCTGGTCCCTCCCTTCTCTTCCATGTTTCAATGATCTAAGCTTCTTGCTTCCATGGTTCTCCCTTTTTTCTTGTCTGTATTCATTTTCTTTATAAAAAGGACTCCAATAATAGGATTTAGTCCCTCCCTGAATCAGGTGAGTCACACCTTAACGGAAGTAGACTCATCAAAAGATTCTACCTACAATGGGTTTACACCCACAGGAATGTATTAATAACAATTTTCTGGGGCACATACATTTTCAAGCCACCACAGGTGCATGTAGATTTTTATTGTTATATCTTCTTGTTGAATTGACCCTTTTTCAGCATACAGTGACCTTTTTTATCCCTCATGACAGTTTTTTACTTAAAATGTATTTTATCTGTTATTAATATATCTACATCAGCTCTCTTTTGGTTACTATTTGCATGGTATAATTTTTCCTATCTTTCACTCTCAACATACTTGTATCTCTGAATTTAACATGTGTCTCTTGTAAACAGCATATAGTTGGGATATGCTTTTTTATCTATTCTGTCAAATCTGTCTTTTGACTGGAGAGGTTAATCAATTTACATTTGAAATATCTATTGAGAATCTTGGACTTCATTATGCATTTTGCTATTTGGCTTTGTAATTCTCAGTTTATTGTCCTTCAGTTCTTCCATTATTGCCTACTTTCATAGTTATTTGATTTTTTTTTTTTTGTATTGTACCACTTTGAGTCCCTTATCACATTCTTTTCTATAATTTTTTTCATTTATTTTCCATGTGTTACTTTGGAACTTAAATTTAGCATCCTAAATCTATAACAATCACATTTGATTTGATAGCAAATTAACTTAAATAGCATACACAAACACTGTTCCTATAAACCTCTATCCTCCCACCTTTTTGTTGTACTTGTCACAAAATATATCCTCATACACTGTATGCCCAATACCATAGATTTATCATTACTTTATATAAATTTGCATTTTAGAAGCTGTAAGAAATAAAAAGTGGATTTATATACTCAAAATACAATAAAATAGTATTGGCATTTATGTATAATTACCCATACGATTACCTTTACTGGAGATATTTATTTCCTTATGCTGCTTTGACCACTGTCTATTGCCCTTTCCTTTCATCCCAAAGAACTTTGTTTAGCATTGCTTGCAGGGCAAGTCTAGTGGTAACAATCTCCCTCAGCTTTTGTTTATTGGGAATGTTTTAATCTCTTGTTCTGGTTTGAAAAACTATCTCACTGGATAAAACATTCTTGGTCATCAATTGTTTTCTATCATCACTTTAAATATTTCATCTCACTGCTTTCTTGTCTCCATAGTTTCTGATGAGAAATAAGGACTTAATCTTACTGGAGTTTCCTTGTACATATCATAATTCCTTTCTCTTGAAGCTTTCAGATCACTCTCTTTGTCTTTGGCATTTGATGGTTTGAGTATTCTGTGGGGTTTCCTTTGAGTTTATCCTGTTTGGAGTTCTTGGGTATTCTTGAATGTATATATTCATAGATTTTCTTAAACTTGGGAAGGTTTCTTCCTTTATTTCCTTGAATATTGTTTCTACCTGTTTCTCTCTTCTCCTTCTGGAACTCCCATTGGGTATATTGTTATGTTTGATGGTGTAGCACATGTCTCTTAGGCTCTGAGAGTTTTTTTCATTTTATTTCTTTCTGCCACTTAGTCTGATTCATTTCAATTTTCTTGTCTTCAAGTTCACTGGTTCTTCCTTTTGCCACATGCAGAAGTTTGTGTCTTTTATGGACTCCAGAAAACATTATGTCCTTAGAGCTAAACCATTCTTGTGGGTGTAAACCTATTGTTGGTGGAAACGTCTTTGGATTAGGTTACTGCAGTAGAGCATGACCCAGAGTGGGTCTTAATCCTCTTACTGGAGTCCTTTATAAAGGGGATGAATATGGAGAGAAAAAACACAAGAGCTCAGAGAGAAACTCACAGAAGCTGAGAAAGAAAGCCACAGATGGAGCAGCCAGAAGCTGAAAGCAATGGAGCCCAGAGAGAAGGCAGAAACCCGCAGACACTGCCATGTGCTTTGCTGTATGGCAAAGGAATCCAGAATTGCTTTCTGCCAGTCTTTGGGGAGAAAGCATTGCCTGATGATACCTTGATTTGGATACTTTTCTCAGCTTCAGAATTGTAAGCTTAGAAGCCAATAAACCTCCATTGTAAAAGCCACCCCATTTCTGTCATATTGCTTTCAGCAGTGTTTGCAAATTAAATACCAGTTCCAATCTGCTGTTGAAACCCTCTAGGGAATTTTTCATTTATGTTATTGTTGTCTTCAACTGCAGTATTTCTGTTTTGATTCCTTTTAAAATTTCTCTTTATTGAGATTTCATTGTTTTTGCATAATTTTCCTGACATACTTTAGTTCTTTCTCCATGTTTTTCTTTATTTCAATGAGTACACTGAAGATTGTTTTAAAGTCTTTTTCTGGTATGTACAGAGTTTGGTCTACTTTGTTGATGGTTTCTGAATTTTTATCTTCTTTCTTTGGATTGGTCATCATTTTCTGTTTCTTTCTTTGTCTTATAATCATTTTTTGCACACTGTACATTTTAATATTTTAATGATTTATATTGGGATTTAGTCCCTGAGGTCTGTTGCTTACATTTGTATATAGCTAGTGATATGGGTAGAGATTTCCTTGATTTACAGGAGTTAATAATTACAAACAAACTGATGCAAAAATCCCCTTTTACAGTTTTTGCAATTTGGTTCTGTATTGGCCGTTGCTCCCCTTCAGAGTTTAGTCTTCCCAGCAATGAGATCAGCCAAAGTAGAAAGTGAAGTTCAAGGTCCGCTACATAATTTTTGATCCTGCATCTTGTCCTGGGTTTGTGGCTTTCTCTTGGTCCTAGGAATTCCCCTGTTTATGGGAATCTGAATGTCCCCTTTACCTCTGTTGCATCTTGCTGAAAAAGCAGCAGCTCACCTTGCAGGAAGAAACGGGAAGACCCAGCCAAGAATATACCAAATGGCCCTATAATGGGGCTGTTTTGGATTCAGAAGAAAGAGGCACTAAATGCCAGGGTGATCAGTCTAAAAACTTTTATTAGGGGAACTTACTTACAGAGAGGTGCAGCTACTTTGTTATGGACAGTGACACGGCAAGAAGTTCAGTTGAGTATGTTTGTGTCTTTTGCAACAGCTCTTCAGATTGTATTTGGTTGAAGAACAAAGGTTGCTAAGTGCCAGGGACTTACCTGCAAGTATTGTAAAAACATTTTTTTAATGTTCTCTTTTCTCAAAGCAAGATGTGTTCCGTGTGGGCTGCATTCAAGGTTATAGCAGCCAAAGCTCAGGCTGTGATTCAAGGGTGTTACAGTAAGGGATGTCTGAGGAAGAGGGCAGGGACAAAATCAATCCTCAGTCACTTAGGAGATGCTATATGTATCACACTTCGTATTAAATAGAATCCTCCCCTCAGGGTGTTCTATTTCATGCCTTACATCAGATGATACTTTGCCCCAGGCGACTTTGACTTAGTTGTTTCATACACTGTTTCAGGGGCTCACAAGCTGCTTCTGCTTGCAGGGAGAGTTCTGGGAGGGAGACCCAGAGATGGATTTCTTGGTTCAGGCTTTCAGGCCGACTTTTACTAAAGAAATCCAGAAAACGTGTGTCTGCCTGCACCTGGACAATCTTAACGATTGCCCAACATACACCGATATCTGTTCTGCTAACTGAAGCTCTGGTCTTCAGCGTTCAGTAGCTTATTTCGGCTTTAATATGTCTGCGAATTTAATTTCTTCTCCTATAAAATCTTTATTCTTTTAGTTTAAAGCTCATTTTTAATACTTGGGCTATGCTCATTATATTTTACTGTTTTCCAGATCATTCTGTATATTTTAGGCTGTTATCCTTGTTTTTCTTCAAATGGTTTTAAGTCTTATTTTCTAATATGTAATTGTCTTTATCACCTGTGCCTCCTTGGTCTTAATCTCTATTACTTCTCATTATCACCCAGCTTCTTTCTTACCGTCCATCTCTGGGCATTGCCTTCAGATGTTATAAATTCTCCTCTCTGTGAGTTCTCACCCTCTCTGTATTCTAATCATTGTTCTCATTTCCTTGTTACCAAAAGCAGTATCACTGCTATTCCTTTCTAGGACGGCGCATCCTCCCTTGCACTCTGTGTGTGTCAACCCTCTAGAGTCCTCTTTGTGTTTGTGCTTGTTTCCTCTTGGTGTCCTCTACAAGCTCAGTTTTCCCTGGCCTCAGCCCCACCTTAAGGTGAGTGCTCTCTTTGGCCACCCCAGTGACAACTTCTATTCCAAATGCCCACGTCTCCAATCCTCATTACCCCAACCTCTCTTCATAGGAAGATTCCCCTGAAATTGCTGTCCACAGCCAAGAGCATCTCCCTGAGCTTCAGACCTGAATAACCGACTCTATCCAATGGAGCCCTTTATCCAAGAGTTCTATACCTAAATTACGATTTCTTCAGGACTTAGTATCTTGGTGGATAATACCACTTCCTGGAGACTAAACCAAAACTATAGGGTTCAGCATTGACATGTGCTGTTTATGGCTCCAACATTCTATCAGTCACTAGGTTCTATAATTTTACCTCCTGAATAACTTCCATCCCCATGCTTTCCAGCTGTCATTATAAATATATTTGTGAATAGGAAGATATTTGGACTTTCTCAATATGCAAAGTCTCAGGCTTATGTCAGCTAAAGAGCCTGAGGGCAACTTTGGGGCAGAGGGCAGAAAGACTCTTCTGTCTTGATTTTTAAAGACCTAATTAAATTCCATCAGACTAGCTATCATGTATTAAACACTCATTAAGTAGCAGTTAGTGTCTGAAGCATTACATGGTCATTGTCTATGGTCTTCATTACAACTTCATTAAAACTTAAGAGGAATAGAGGGTCAGAGAAATTAAATACTTTACCAGGTATCATACATTTTGCAAGAGGAAAGCCTAAATTTGGATCCAGGTTCACCTGCTTTCAAAGTCTATAGTTTTTCCATTCTGACACACACTTCATTATTGTCAGAGCCTATGACTATGATTTGTATAATGTCATTGAGCTTGCTTTTGTGAATGCCAAGGATGAACAAATAGAGCAGAATGATAACTTTGGAATTGACTTCCTTGCCTTTGTAACTGATGGGGTGAGTGACCATTTGCTGCTGCTTCTCTAACTCAGTGACTGTATAAAAAGTGAGAATAATTTAGCCCCATGAAGATTAATATTAAGCTGGACCTCTCCTTCAGGGAAAGCTGAGGTATTATTTCTATCACAGATTTTATTTTAAAGATTGGATTGATATAAAATTCCTTTTTGATTGCAAACTTAATATTCCTCTTGATTTGTACAGGTACATTGACAGTAGTTGAGTAATGAGTATAGCCGATATTTTTCACATTCTGTTTAAGTGGCAGAAACTGTGATAACTTAATAGCACTCATGTAGGGAAGTCCCATTATTACTGATGTTTAACAATAATCATCATAATAACTAATGCACATTGTGATTGTTTTAATCATTTAGTATCTATTAAGTCATTTTTGTCCCCACAATAATTATGTGAGGTAGATGACATTATTATCCCAATTTACATTTGAAGGATTTTAGGCACATAGAATTTAAGCGACTTGCTCAAGGTCACATAGCCAGTAATTTAGGAAAGGAATCCAGACATGGGCAGTCCTGTACCAGAGCCCATACCCATATTCACTAACTATACTTCCCCTACTTCTGGTGCTATCTAGGAATGTCGGAAGTGAGGTTCAGAGGGCAAAAGACAGATGTTGAGTCTGTGGTGAAGAATCTTGTTGCTGTACGAAAGCCTCGGAGGCTTATGAACACAGATATACTGTGATACAGCTAGTGATGGGTCTTAAAATAATGGCCTTAAATACCCTTTCTGTATTTACTGTCTTGAAGGACATGGGGTCTAATAAACCAAAGTAAAGTGCCTGGACCCCTTCCCAAGACTTCATCCACAAACATGGCAGGTGCTCTGTTAGGTGCTCAGGATTCAGAGACATAAAAAAGAGCCCCTGTTCTTTAGAGAATATCAGCTTTAACAGGGACAATGAACAGTCAGACACAAATGCAATAAAGGGCTATATGTATTGTCATGGGATTATGTATGGGCCCAGTGGAGATACAAAGATAACCTGTCAACTTTACCTGGGGAAGTAACAGAAGACAAAGGGGATTGGTAATATCTGGCATGCTTTGGGATGAATTTAATTTCAAATTGATTGTTAAAGCCATTAGGTGTCTTGACTTGAGGAGCATTTCCTTTTGAGTCTTTGACTTGATCCTATGTTGGCAGCATCAAACTGGGAGGCTCACTACCTTGTATTTGATTCCATCCTAGGAGACACAGGGAGGACACTTTTTCTACCCAGAGGGACTTAAGAGCTTATAAGATATATTATTTGTTTTTTTAATAATAATTTTAAAAAATTTTTTAAAGATACTTAGATTACATAAATGTTACACAAAAAGTATAGGGATTCCCATATGCCCCACCTCCCACACCTCCCACAACCTCCCACATAAACATCTTTCATTAGTGTGGCAGATCACCTGCAATAGATATACACATTCTGGGGCTTTGCCACTAAGCATGGACCATAGTTCACATTGTAGACCAAACTCTCTCCCACACAGTTCTGCATGTTATTTGCTGATATAAAATGGCTTATCTCTGTCATTGCAATGTCACTCAGGATAATTCCCAAGTCCCGAAAAAGCCCCTGTATTACAACTGCTTTTCCCTTGACTGTAGAATACTGCCAGTAGAGCTTCCCCTGTGTTTTTAGTCAGAGGTACCTCATCCCCTTTCTATACTTCCCTGATAGCTCTGTTAACCTTAATCTTAAAATACTGTGGATGCTCAGATTGACACCATCAGACTGTGATGACCTCTTTTTGTCTTTGTCAATTACTCTCCTGTCTCTGAGCCCTGTCTTGAGTTTCCTAACCCAGTGTCCTTACTTTACTACCCATCCAATCATAGCCTAGCCAGTATCTGCATCCAGGCAAGGGTGTTAAACAAATTTGGTATTTGTTTCCTTTTTATAATGCACAGGTGCATTTTTTAAAACCTTTATTGATATATGTCATGTAACATACATTTTACTCATTTGAAGTGCAAAAGTTATTATTTTTAGTATGTTCAGAGTTGTATAACCATTACCACAATCTAATTTTAGAACATCATTCTCATTCTATTAGCAGTCACTCCCCATTTGTCCCCATCCCCACCAATTCACCCTGTACAACCAAAAATCTAATATCTGTCTCTAGCTTTGCTGACGATGGACATTTCATAAAAATTCAATCATATGATGTGTTCTTCTGTGACTGGCTTCTTTCACTTAGCATAATGATTCAAAGTTCATCCATATTGTAACATACAACAGTACCTCCTTCATTTTTTTTCTTTATTAAAGAAGTTGTGGGCTTACAGAAAAATCATGCATAAAATATAAGATTCCCATATACCACATTACCATCAACACCTTTCATTGGTGTGGAAACACTGTCACAATTGATGACAGCACATTTTTATAATTGTACCACCAACTAAATTCCATGGTTCAAAGGTTCCATGGTCCAGGGTTCACTGTTCATGTAGTACAATTCCATGAATACTTTTTAAAATCTTTATTCTGTCACAATATATACAATCTAACATTTACCATCTTAACCACATTCAAATATATATTTCAGTGTTTTTAATTGTGTTAAAATGTTTTGTTACCATCACTATCTCCATTTCCAAAATATTTCCATCATTGTAAATAGGAACACTACTCGTTTTAAGCTTTAGCCTCCCATTCCCTAGCCCCACCCCATCCCCTGGTCACCTATATTCTAGATAGTGACTCTGTGAATTTGCTTATTCTAATAGTTTCAAATCAATGAGATCATACAATATTTGTCCTTTTGTGTCTAGCTTATTTCATTCAATATGATGTTTTCAAGGTTCATATATGTTGTTGCATGTATCAGGACTTCATTCCTTTTTATGTTTAATAATATTCCATTGTATGTATATACCACATTTTATTTATCAATTCATCAGTTGATGGACACTTGGATTGCTTCTATCGTTTGACAATTGTGAATAATGCTGCTATGAACATCAATGTGGAAATATCTGTTCAAGTCCCTGGTTTCAATTCTTTGGGGTTTATACCTAGTAGTGGGGTTGCCAGATTATATTGTAGTTCTCTACTTAGCTTTCTGAGGAACCACCTAACTGTCTTCCACAGCAGTCCCATTCATTTTTATTGTCAAGTAACACTACATTATTTGATATACAATATTTTAATTATCTATTAATCAGTTTAAGGTCACTGGGTGTTTCAACTTTTTATTTAGATAAGTTGTGTATTTTTAGAACAACCTTGCATAAAATACAGGATTCCCACAGACCACCTTATTATTTACACCTTGCATTGGTGTGGTACATTTGTTACAATTGATGAAAGCACATTTTTATAATTGCACTATTAACTATAATCCATGGTTTAACTAAAGGTTCACTGTGTAGTGCAGTCCCATGGATTCTTTTTAATATTTTTATTCTATTACCATATATACAAACTAATATTTTCTCTCTTAACCACATTCAAATATATATTTCAGCACTGTTGTGTTCACAATGTTGTGCTACCATCACTACCATCCATTACCAAAACATTTCCATCATTCCAGATAAGAGCTCTGTACATTTTAAGCTTAATTCCTTATTCCCTATCCACTTTCTGACAATTATTAATAATAGTGAATATTTGTGTACTAGTCTTTTTGTAGCTAAAGTTTGACATTATCTTCCAATGTTGGGCATGGTTCTTCTTTTGGCTATGACAGTTAACATCTTAAGAATTATAACAATTTAGTTTGCATAATACCAGCTTAGTTCCCATACTATAGAAACACTCTGCTCTTATACAGCTGTCCTTCCCCTTTTATATTGATTTGTAACAGATTACATGTTTATATACTGTGTATCCATTAACACAGATTTATGATTGTCATTTTATGAATTTTTCTTTTGTATCATATAGAAAAAAAGAGGAGTTACAAACCAAATGTACAATAATATTAGCTTATATATTTACCTATGTAGTTACATTTAACAGTGATTCAGCAAATATACTTTTAGTAACACTACCTTAATTCAACAAGTAGATTTAGAAATAGAAAGTAAAATTAATCCTACAATGAATACTAGCTAATTCTTCTTCCTTTTATTGAGACATGGAAAATTTGGTTTGGGAATTTGAACATCCAACATATTTATCCAAAATGATCTCATTATCATTTCTTAGGAACTTGAGGGAAGTTCATCAGACACACCAGGGGCTATAATCCAAGGCCCATTTTATTCTGGTAGGTTTGTCATCTAGAATTAATTGCCTTGAGCATTATTGTCCACAGGAATATAGTAAGAAGCTTCCCTTGTTTTAATGATCTGTTAATTTTTAGAAAAATGAAATGCGAAAAATCTCTCCCTTGGCTTCAGTGAAGCAGGATCATAGCACAAATCTATCACGGATGAACTTTGAAAGGTTAAGGGAGTTAGAATGACCACAGATTTTATTAACAAAGGTCTACTGGCTGCTCTATGAATGCAAAAGTAGCTGAAGTGTTCTTCCTGGAACACTTTCCTCTGGCTCTGTGCAGATAACTAACAGAGTAAGACAAGCAGAGATTACTCAGCTAATTGACTGGAGGCTGAAAGTAGCTAATCAGGCCAAATGATCCTTTATGGCCTAACCAGGGCATGAATAATTGGGAGAGTCTCTGAATGGTGTTTATCTCGGGGTGCTTGTATGTGGGTGATGGTGACATTTAGGAAATTGGCTGTCTTCTGACAAGAGGAAAATAAATCTAAAAGAGTAATGAATAAAGGTATATAACTTCAAAAAGCAGTCAGAGATGCAGACGTTTGGCTAAAGAGTACTTTTTCCATATTCCTTTTTAATTTGTTGGGGGAGGAACGCACATAAGTCCCTAATTTTTCAGTAGGCTTGAAATAACCTGGCTGGTGGAAGAGCAGGCACATTGCAATTAGATGGATATACGTTTCTAGACTCCACCCCTTAATATTTCTGTAAAATTGGGTGACTTGGATATGAAATCCCTGTGCTAAGTGGGCATTCCCTGTGCTCTGCAACCAGGACTTTGAGATCCAATGTGGGTGCATAGCATATGTGCAGGCTCTGTCCAGAGTGCTGAACCATCACCCCAGTCCTTGCTCAGACCTGTACTTGTTGAAGATCACTGAGATATGTCACCTGCTTCCCTTCACACTCCCTCAGGTTCTTTTCACCCACCATCCTTAAGGATGGAGCTTAGAGTTCTTTTGTCCAATAATAGAAATGAAATTCCAGTATGCCTTCACCTTAACTTGATTACATCTGCAAAGACCTTATTTCCAAATAAGGTCGCATTCATAGGTACTAGGTGTTATGACCTCAACATAAGCTTTTTGGGGACAGAATTCAAACCACAACAGCACCTTTCTTAAATAAAGGTTAATTTGCCCCATCATTGATTGAATTTGAGCTCTGTTAACTTCTGGAAATTTTGTTCCCATTTTGCCCTTCATTTCCCATTAACCCCACCATTTTCTCCTGGTCATCTTTACTTTGATTACAACAAAGAACAGACAGATTGGAAATAAGATAACATTTTTTTGGATAGCTGTATTTACCCACACCCTCTTCATCAGCTGCACAAATTGTCAACCTGCTTTTGCTTTAATTATGTTCACACTTATCTTTTGAACCCTTGGTTGTTGATTCAGTCTTCTATTACTACTGCAACAAATGATCAAAAACTTAGTGGCTTAAAACAGCATGTATTTATTCTATTACACTTTTGTAAGTCAGAAATCCAACATTAGTTTCACCATGTTAAAATAAAAGTGCTTACAGTGCTGTGTTCCATCCTGCAGACTCTGGGGAGGATCCAATTCCTTGCTTACTCAAGCATTTGTCAGGATTCAGTTCTTTTTTTGTGGTGATAAGACTGAGGACCTCATTTTCTTGCTGGCTGTTAGCCAAGGGCCATTCCAGCATTTGGAGGTCACTGTATCCCATACATTTTAGCCCCTTTCTCCATCTTCAACTTCAGCAATGGAGGGTCTTTGTCACATCACATATCTCTGGCCACAGCTGGGAAAGTGCTAATCCTTTAAGGACTCATGTTATTAGACTGGGACAACCGTGGTGATCCAGGATAATCTTACCATATTAAGGTCCATTACCTTAATCACATCTGCAGAGACATTTTTGCCATTTAAGGTAATGTAGTCATAGGTTCTGGAGTTTAGTGTGTGGACATCTTTGGAAGATCATTATTCTATCAACTTCTATGTAAGGACTTAACTTCTTAGAATTTGCTGCCCACGTGTAACTTCCCAGCACAGACTGGAACTCAGTAGGCTCTTTTCTTTTAAATAAATAAACTTTATTTCAACTTCAAAAAATTAAAATAACAGAGAAAAGGCAGCTTGACAAATTATGGAAACATCACTCCAAAAAATTCTATCCAGGCACGTTTATCTCATTTAATCCTAAAAACAAATGCAATTGTTCCTCCAGTTTTCAGAAAGATATACTGATGAGCACAAATTAGTTAAATGACATGACTGAGGCCTCCTTGTTAATGAAGAAAAAATGCTTAATCATATTCCTATCTCATAAAACTAAACAATATTCTTTTTTTGATGTTTAGCATTGATATATTACCTTCTTTTCCTTTGCTGTAAACATATTACAATATTCCTGTTAACTATAGTCTGTAATTTACATTAGTTGTGTTTTCCCATGCATTACCATATTCTTAACACCTTGTAGTAGAAAAAAATTCTTGCATTTATACTATTAACCACAATCCTCCACTAAAATCTCTTTGTTTTACAGTCTCTAGATTATCCTCTAGCTGTCTTTCAATTAACATTAACTTCTCTAGCCTACCCCTTTCAGCCACAATCACATTTATAAATCAGTATGTTCTTAAGTGCTTGTGGTATGCATGGACAGATACTGAGTGAGAATGCTCTCTCCAGTACTTGGACCAAAGCTTTAGCAACAAACTTTTCTTGGTTCACCCCTCCTGCTCTCATGAACTGTGTATTTCTGCTCTTGCCCCAGCTCCTGGAACCCAGTCCTTACACCCATGCTCTCGTCAAATGATAGTGAATCCCAAGTACCTTGTAGGCAGAAAGTTCATATTCATGGCCCATGTCTCCAGGTCCAGACTTGCTGAGAGCTGAGGTCTCAAGCTAGAAGGAGGATACGAGATAGCAAAGGGAACAAATGCAATTTATTCATCATTTTCTCTTGCTCCTTTTCTAAAGTATGAAATTTGTATTTCATAGATCAGGCTACACAGAGTTTAGAAACCCACTTTCTAAAGTTCATGCTTTTCTTCTTAGATACTTGCAGGTGTTTATTTTATGCAGGAAAATCAGTGGTCTGTTAGATCCAATACATGATAATGTGGAGGGTTCAGGTAATTTGCCTACTGTGACAATTCTGAATGCCCTTGGCAGGGCAGGGGATTTCTTGGAACTGTGGACTGTCAAAGGGGCATGAAAAACGCAGCTTTCCAGAAGGCTTTGTTTAAAAGGTCTAAAAGGAAAGGATGCAACCTCCCTCAGCTACTCTTTCTCTCTCTTTTTTATCCTTTCCCCAATATATAATCTTTTTCCCCTCCAGACATTTATTCATTTAACAAATATGGCCATTCAAGTACTTCAACTACTCTTTCAGTCCTACTCTTCTCTTCTCTTTCTGGGACTTTGTCAATATAAATGTGGATCTTCTGTTATTGTTCCATGAATCTTGGAGACTTTTTTTTTTCTTTTAGTCTATTTTCTCTCTGACATTCAGATTGGGTGATTTCTATTGTTCTTTCCTCAGGTTCACTGATTCTATCTTCTGTTATCTCCTATCTACTATTGAATCCATCAGTGAGTCTTATTTTTTAATTTTTGTTATTGCATTTTTTAGTCCTATAGTTTCCATTTGATTCTTTTTAATAGTGTCTATTTTTTTGCTGTGGTGTTCTATTTTTTTCATTTGTTTCAAGGGAATTTTTAATTGAGTGTTGGAGCACTTATATGACAGCTGCTTAAAATCCTATTTAAGGAAGTGAATGTGGCTCAAGTGATTGGGCTCCCGTGTACCACATGGGAGGTTTAGGGTTCAATTCCTGGAGCCTCCTGGTGAAAACCAGGCTGGCCCACACTATGAGCTAGCCTGCGTGGAGTGCTGACCTGTGTAGAGTGCTGGCCCTCGCGAAGTGTTGGCCTGCGCAGGAGTGCTGGCCTGCGTGGAAAGCTGGCTCAGCAAGATGACGCAATGAAAAGAGACACAGAGGAGAGACAATAAGAGATGCAACAGACCAGGGAGCTGAGGTGGTGCAAGAGATTGAGCGCCTCTCTCCATCCTGGAAGGTCCCAGGATTGGTTCCCAGTGCTGCCTATAGAGAAGGCAAGCAGACACAGAAAAACACACAGAGAGCAGACAGTGAGCACAAAACAACGTGGTGGGGGAGGGCGAGGAGAAATAAATAAAATAAATCTTTTTTAAAAATCCTATTTAGCTAATTCCAATATCTAATTCCTTTTCATGTTGGTGTCATTTTTTTCTTCATTCTAGTTGTTATTGTCTTGTTTCTTGGTAAGACGGGTGATTCTCTATTGTTTCCTGGATAATTTTTTCTATTATGTTAGGAAATTGTAGAACCTATTAAATATTTTATCTGAACAAGATGTACCCCTGTTTAGATTTAGCATGCAAATCTCTGTCTAAATTTGCTGTCTGTATTTCCAATGACAGTTTAATTTTCAGAGCCTTTACTGTGTTATTTTGATCTGCTTCATTTATCTGGTACCATTTGGACCTCCACTTTCCCTGCTGCTACTGCCTGGGTGGGAAGAATGGCCTTCCATAGGCTAGGCCAATGGGTGTATCTCAGAGATAGACTCTCCCTATTAGTACTCTTTCTGCTCTGGGTACAGAAGGAAAGTCCCGTCTGATGGGGAATAGCCTTCTCAGGCCAGGCTGCCTGCTGTAACTGGGTCTCCTTCCCTGTTTCCACTTGCCCACCTCAGTGTCTTTTATTGGGGGAAGAGAGACTCTAGCTGCGGGGGACAGAGAAGTCTCCTGCTATATCTAAGTATCGCCTCCTGACACCTCCCATTCACCTTGGTATCTCTTACTGGAAAGGGGGGAATATCAGCCTCATTGGTAAAAGAGAATGCTTCTTCTGGCTGCTCACTTATGGTGGGGCTCCCACTCAATTCCCCTGCTAAGGGTTCTGAGCTCACCTGATGTTGTCAGAGGAAATCCCATTCAATCCGGGAAAGAATGAGCATACCTGGACTGTCTTCTACTGCTAAGTTAGTTATTTGGTAATGCCACGTCAGGGTGGCCTTCTTCTGTTGGGTGGGCTATGCAGGACATCCTGCCACTGTGCAGTTCGTACAGGCCTTGGAAACCAAGCCACTTTTCCTTTTCCTTACCAACTTTCAAAGTTTTCCTTTTAGTCTCTTGCATTATTTCTAAGGTCTATAGTTTTGCCTTAGAAGGAAGGAACAGAGAAAAATGAACCTATTCCATTTTGTCTACATGGGAAGCCCTTGCCTTCATTCTTGAATATTTTTGCAGCAGATACTGAATTCTGGATATAGCTTGTTCTTTGCACCATTTTAAGATGTTATTGTATGGTCTTTAGACCTCTGTAGTTTTTGATGAGAAGCTTAACTGTCATTAAAAACATCACTCCTCTGAATGAAAGGTGCCATTTTTCTCTGGCTGCTTTCAAAATTGTCTTTTTTATCTCAGGTTTTCATAAGTTTGACTATGATGTGCACTGGTGTATAGTGACTTTATATTGGTCATGCCTGGGACTTGCAGAGCTCCTTGAATCCTAAGTTCATGACTATCATGAAATTGGGGAAAAGTTTGGTCATTTTTACTTCACCATTTTTCTTATCCCATTTTTTTCTCCTCTTGTAGTCTTGAGACTACACTTTTATCTAGATTAGATTTTGTGATATTGTTCCACAGTCATTAAGGGGCTGTTTATCTTTTTAAATATGTTTTCTTATTTCT
Organism: Cabassous unicinctus; assembly: GCA_029593785.1. Taxonomy (NCBI): domain Eukaryota; kingdom Metazoa; phylum Chordata; class Mammalia; order Cingulata; family Chlamyphoridae; genus Cabassous; species Cabassous unicinctus. The sequence continues at coordinate 6,399 of JAQZBX010042931.1, read as the reverse complement.
AGATTATGTAATTTCTAACATTCATTTTCCAAGTTTATTGGGTCTTATATCTGTCATCTCCATTCTGCTGTTATATCTACCCATTGACTTTTTATTTCAGATTCTGTATTATTCTGTTTTAGGATTATCATTTGGTTAATGTTTATATTTTCTGCTTCTCTGCTGAGAGAATCTATCTTTTCTTTCATTGTGAGCATATTTTTGTTTACTTCATTGAGCATAATTATAGTAGCTGGTTTAAATTCCTTGTCAGTAAATTTTAACATGGGATTATCTTGGGGATGATCTTTGTTACCTTTTTTCTTGAAATGGGGTCACATTTTCCTGGTTATTTGTATGTCAGATAGTTTTCTAAAGTATCGTGAGCATTCTAAATATTATTCTGTGTAAAGTCAGCATCCTGTTATATTCCTCTGAAGAGTGTTTTTATATTTTATTGCAATAAAAATCGCATTTATCCATTTAAAGTGCACAATCCAATGGTTTATAATATATTCACAGAGTTATCTGGCCATTGCCATAATATAATTATAGAATATGCTTGTACTCTCAAAAAAGACCTGCCACTCTCCTTCTCCCTGCTGCCTGCCCGGCTCTAGGTAACCACTAAACTGCTTTCTCTCCATGGATTTTCTTAATCTGGCAAATATAATCTGCATTATAGTTCATATAAATGTAATCATACAATATCTGGTCTTTTGTGACTGGCTGTTTTCCCTTAGCATGATATTTTCAAGGTTTATGCTGTTGCATTTATAGAGTTTTAAGTAATTTAAGTTCTCCTTTAAATAACATATATCACTTCATATATAACTACCTTTTAATAGAGTATTCTAAACTCCCCTTCCATTCTTAAAATTTTGCTTTCATTCTTCTCACTTATCCATCTGTTATAAATATCCAATGCATTGTCACTATTGCTATGTTATTATTATTGTTACTATTATAACTATAAGCAGCTATCTTTTAGAACAATTAAAATAACAAAACTAAAATATTTTATTTTACCTTTATTATTTCTCTGACATGCTTACTTTTTTAATGTAGTCCTTTTCTTAGCTATATCATTTACCTTCTTCCTGGAGAATTTCTTTTAACATTTCTTGCAGACCAGGTCTGCTGGTGATGATTTCCATTAGTTTTTATTTATCTGTGAAAGAGTTTATTTACCCTTTATTTTGAAGGATAATTTTGTTGAATATAGAACTCAGACTAAATGTCCCTCTACTCCCTATGAAATAAATTTTGTCCCCCTCCCAGGTGCTCTATTTTATGATTTAAAGCAAGTAATCTTTTGCCCCAAGCCACTGTGTCTTAATTGTTTCTTACACTCCTTTAGCTGTTTGCAAGGTGCTTCTGACTCCAGGGCAGTTCCTGGAGAGTGAGCCAGAGAGGAGTTTCCTGGTTCAGTCTTTCAGGCTGCCACCAGATAGACTGGCACCAACATACAGACAACACAGTATGGGCATAAGGTTTACTCTGATCTCTCTGTAACAGGGTCTCACAATAGGAGCACAGGCTGGCTCCACACTGTGATGGAGAAGGGTTAGAGGAGTGGCCAGCCATGGCACCATGAGCTTCTCCTACCATTTTTTAAAAGCTGTGTTTTCTTAATCCAGCACTTGCTCTGTTACTGTGATCCTTTAACTATTTTCCAGAGATTTAAGGAATGTAGCTTTGCCAGTTTTGCTAGTTGTTCAGAGATTTTGTGGAAGAACAGCACCCTGAAACATCTTACTCCACCATCTTCATTGACTGGGTCCATGTGTATCTATTTTGTTTGGGGTTTCTTTGAGCTTACTGGATCTGTGGTTTGGTGTTTATCATTAGTTTTGGAAACTTCTTGGTCCTTATTACTTCAAATATTTCTTCTGCTTCATTTTTCTATCTTCTCCTTCTAGTAGACCAATAATTTGTGTTTTAAACCTTTTGAAATTTTCCTGCAATTCCTGGGTGTTCTGTTTTTTAATTGTTGTTTTCTTTTTTTTTCTCTTTGCATGTCTATCTTGGAAGTTTCTTTTGCTATATCTTTAAGTTCACCGAGTCTTTCCTTTGTCAAGTCTAGTCTACTGGTAAGCCCATCATATAATTTTTCATTTCTTTTGCACTGTGTTTAGTTTCTAGCATTTCCCTTTAGTTCTTTCTTAACATTTCCATCTCTCCACTTACATTACCCATTTGTTCTTCATGTTGCTTACTTTTTCCCTTAAATCCCTTAACATATTAATTATACTTATCTTAATTATTTGTCTGATAATTCCAATAGCTGTTTCATATCTGAGTCTGATTCTGATGCTTGCTTTGTTTCTTCAGAGTACTTTTGTCTTCTTGCCTTTTGGCATACCTTGTAATTTTTTTGTTGAAAGCTGGGCAAGTTATAGTTTGTCCTAGGAACTGAAGTAAAAAGGTGTTTAATGTGAGCATTTATATTAATTTCATCTGTGTTTAATATTTACAGGAGCTATAGATGCCAAAGGCTTTAAAGTCTTGTAGTTTCCTAGATTTTGTCTCCAATTTGACTGTGGGCTTCCCTAAGTACTCCTCCTCTTAGCAAGTCTGTATCTTGCAATACTTTCAGCTGTTGTTATATTGGTACCTGGTTCATGGGGGGAAATGTGTGAGGGAGCGGAAGCATTCTATAATCTTATGATTGAATATCAGTATTTTATTGTGCATGTATCCTTGGGCTGTGAGTTTCAGAAGGGTTTATTCTCTAGTGGTATAGTTTATTTTTCTATCTTTGGTGAAACAGGAAGGCTAAGAGGTCTGGAGTGGGAGTGATGTTCTCCCCCCAGCTGGGGCAATACAAAAAATTATAGGAAGCCTTTGTTATGCAGAATGCTCTGGGCACATTTTATAGTAATTATTCTTTCTACCCCCTATCAAAATCAGGAGATGTTTCTCAGATCTTCACCATGAGAAACTGTTTGGGTTTCTGGAGGTAAAGCCCCTGAAAGTGTGGGAATCTTCCTAAGAATGCAGTCCCCTAGTGTTTCTCACTTTCCAGTTAGCCCATGCTCAGCCTCCAGGAATTCATCAAAATTGCCATTTAAATGTTCCTACTAGGTTATGATTCTGGAAGTTTCTCTTCTTCTTGGCTGTGAAGCAACTCTTGGCTGTGACACTCTGGATTTGCTTGTCTCTAAAGATTTTGTGGTGATGGTTTACCTTGCAACTTCAGTGCTATAATGGTTCCAAGAAAAGCCATTGATTTTCAGTTTGCTAAGCTTTTTCTTGCTGCACACAAAAGAGTCCTGCCCCCTGCCTCTTGTCTTTTGGGAACTAAGTCCATATCAGGAGTCCCAAATGGATTTTCATTTGAGGCTGGGGGTAAGGAAAAGCTCATTTCTCAGTGTTAGTAGTTTTCACATGGTTCTAGGTTTTGAAATATCTTCTTTTAGGGAAATTAGGAGAAGCTACGTTAAGAAACTAATTGACATTTTAAACAGAAGGAAAATTTTATTTTTCAAAATTAACTTCTAAAATGCACTTAGTTTGACATGATTTTGCCTTCAGCTACTATGCATTCTGTCATCTACATTTATTGCTATTTGTTGAAATATCAATCTATATTTACTCCCCTACTCCCTCTCCTTCCACCTACTCTCCAATTCACTGAATAATGGCACCCTGCCATCTCCTGAAATGGACCTTCAAAGGAACCCTGTGGCTTTCTGTTTGCTGACATGTGTCCCCTGCATCTTCTCTGTCCTTGTCCATCTCATTCTTGCCCCTTACTCCCTGGACTCCAAGGGCCTATTTCTTCTTCACTTCTATAGCTACCCTGGGGCATATTAACTCACTAGCTCAGCTTTGGAATCATTTCACGCTGTTATCTTGGAGAGAGTGTCCATCATATCATGACCTTTCTGCAGGTAACCATTTTGCACTGACCTTTCCCTCAGACTCCACCGACTTGTAGTGCTTGTGGTATCCAAGTCTCCTCCCTTCCTAGGTATACAGGGAGATGCTTTCCAGCCCTTTTGTGGTGAGGTGGGGCCATGTGATGAGTTCTGGCCAAAGAAATGTGAGTGAGAGGGACATGCTTTCCCTATTGGGCTAGAGTATTTTAAAATCAGTTTTCTTTTTAAATAAACTTTCTATTTTAGAATAGTTTTAGATTTAAAGAAAAGTTTTGAAGATAGTACGGTGAATCCCTATAAACCCCACATCCAAGTTTCCCCTATTAGTAATGTCTTACTTTAGTATAGTATATTTGTCACAATTAATGAAACAATAACATGCATAATTATTAAATAAATTGAATACTTTATTCAGATTTCCTTAGTTTTTACTTAATGTTTTTTTTTGTTTTCCAAGATCCCATCCAGAAAACCACAGTATATTTATTATCGTGTTTCAAGTTCCTCTCGGCTGTGATCATTTCTCAGACTTCTCTTGTTTTGGATGACCTTCAGAGTTTTGAGGCGTACTCACCAGGTATATTGTAGAATGTCCCTCAATTGGAGTTAGCCTGATATTTTTATCATGATTAGACAGGAGTAGTGAGATTTTGGGAGGAAAACCACAGAGGTGAAATGTCATTCTCATTACATCATACCATGGTTGTATGTTGTCAATATGACTTATCACTGTTGATGTTGACTTTCACCACCTGACTGAAGTTGTTGTTTGTCAGGTTTCCCACTATAAATTTACCCATTTTTGCCTGCATTCCATGCTGTACACTTTAGAAGGAAGACATTATGTGCAGCCTGCACTTCAAGGATGGGAACTTATGCTACCCTCCTTGAGATGGGAAGCCCCAGTGTTTTTCACACTCTCTTTTCCTTGCTGCTATAGGCAAGAAAACAAAAATTTTTTTTTGCTCCGTGAACTTGAGGTTTATTTTTTACAACAGCACAGCCTAATCAATCCTGATTGATACACCAATTTTCCATCTGTCTGAATGATTGTCTCAGAGGAACCTCAAACTCAGCATATCAGAAACCAATTTTGTCAAGCCACCCAGCAACACTTCCAAACTTCCCTGTTTTTTAAAAAGTAGATCACTTTTATTCTAAATGTTCAGATTCAGAAGCTTATCATCCCGTCATTCCATAGAAAATAGTCCAGGATTTATAAAATGACTTCATGAATAATAATTTTTTTCTCATTTATATTCTGTTTTAGTCAGAGTTGTTAGTAATAAGAAGCAGCAGTAAATGACTGACTGTGTCCAGTTAAGAATAAAAGGTATGCTAGATCACTGAGGATGAAGAACCAGTCTCGCAAGAGAAACAGGTCATGAAGAGGGCTATAAATCAGTGAATCAACCTAGTCACAACCATTAATTGATGCTCCACTGGACAGTTGATGATGATGCTGGCAAGCTTTACAAACTTCCACTGAGACTGTTTTCCACACCGCCCTGATGCATTCTCCATGCCACACTGCCCTGGGGAATTTCTCAGCTCTCACAGATGTTGCATCATTCCTTCAAAACCCAAAGATCTGGGTGGGACATTGGCTTGGCCAAGCCATTCATATGCCCACACCCAGAAGCTAGGGGGCAGGTCTCTTATAAGCTTCACCTTCAACTGAGAACCACATAGTTGAAAGTCTCGAAATTATAGAGTGGGTGTATGGATTCTGGGTAGCAAAAAGGGACATATCTGCTATATTCCCCAATGAACAACTGAGATTTTAAGGATCAGAGGCTAACTTCCTTGCCCATGGCCATGTAACTAGTGGTAGAGGTGATTTCAGACCTTGGGAATCCAGAATTAAGGTCTTTTCATTTCAACCACTGCACTGTTCCTAACATTCTTTCTTCCCTCTTTGCCCTACTTAGAGCTGTCATTTCCTGTTATAAACTAATGCAGTAGACTAGTTTGGAAAACATCAGTGATTAACTACTCACAGAGAATAGAATTAAATGGGATTTTCTCCCATGGATATGTTTGATGGTTTCTTACAGTCCTGGACCCAGTCTCTATTCTCCTTCTGTCTTTCATGTCACTCAGACATCCACAGCTTCACTTTTTCTCAGTGTGGTGTTGCTTGTTATGGTAGATTGAATTAGGCACCCCGAAAAGGACATGTTCTAAATCTGAACCCACCTTTCTGTGGGTATAAATCATTGTAAATAAGACCTTTGAAAGACGTTATTTTTACTTAAGGTGTGTCTCAAATGAATCAGGGGAGGCCTTAATATGGATTACTGGAGTCCATTATAAGTAGAAGAAATCTGGACACAGCCAGAGAAGACCACACAGAAAGAAGAAACCAAAAGAGCAGACACGAGGAGAAAGAGATCACCGTGTGACAGAGCCAGAGGTTCATGCCAAGGAACCCCAAGGATGTAATAAGCCATCCCCAGAATTCTAAGCTCTAGGAGAAAGCATGGTCTTGCCAGTACCTTGATTTTGGACTTCTAACAACCAAAACCATGAGCCA
>JAQZBX010042930.1:0-21834 GCA_029593785.1 Cabassous unicinctus | reverse complement strand
AAACTGGAGGAAATTTTAAAAACACATGATCATCTCAATCGATGCAGAAAAGGTATCCAACAAAATCCAGCATTCTTTCTTGATAAAAACACTTCAAAAGATAGGAATAGAAGGAAAGTTCCTCAATATGCTAAAGGGTATATGAAAAACCCACAGTCAACATCTTATTCAATGGGGAAACATTGAAAGCTTTCCCTCTAAAATCAGGAATAAGACAAGGATACCCACTGTCACCACTGTAATTAAACATTGTAGTAGAAGTTCTAGCTAGAACAATTAAAAAAGAAAAGAAAATGAAAGCCATTCAAATAGGAAAAGAGGAAATAAAAATCTCACTATTCACAGATGACATGATCCTATATTTAGAAAATTCCAAAATTCTAGAACAAAGCTACTTGAGCTAATTAAAAAATGAATTCAGCAAGGTGACAGGATAGAAGATCAACAGACAAAAATCAGTAATGTTTCTGTATGCTAATATTGAAAAATCTGAGGAGGAAATCAGGAAAAAATATCAACTTACAATAGTAACAAAAAGACTCAAATTCCTAGGAATCAATTTAACCATAGATGTAAAGGACATATATTCAGAAATCCACAAAACACTTCTGAAAGAAAAAAAAAAGACCTAAACAATGGAAAGACATTCTGTGTTCATGGATTAGAAGACTAAATATTGTGAAGATGTCAATCCTACCCAAACTGATTTATAGATTCAATGCAATACCAATCAAAATTCCAACAGCCTACTTTACAGAAATAGAAAAGGCAGTTACCAAATTTATTTGCAAGGGAAAGGTCACCCAAATAGCCAAAAACATCCTAAAAAAGAAGAGGATGACTTTTCCTGCCTGACCTTGTTAATTGACTGTTCACATAATTATTTGTTTAATTTCTGGTCTCATTCGGACTCCTTCCCAAAACCATAAACTTCATGAGGGCATAAACTCTCTCGCTTAAAACTGTAAACTTCATCTTCATTGGCGCAACAAATCTCCTAGGCCTCCTGCCACATACATTCACCCCCACCACCCAACATGTTACAACATGTTCCAATGTGTTGCCTAGTTCAGAATAAATGTGTTGAATGAATACATGAACAAATTATTTCATTTCGGTAATATCTGAGATAAAAATAACCTTGATTTCTGACACCTCAAAATTTTAATGTCTGAATACAGCTATAAATTTTCCAATATTTATGTGATCCCAAATAATCCTTCTAGATACTATTTGAACTCCCAGTGTATTTGACTTTTTTCTTAAAAGCTGCTACTCATATCATTGGCCTCTTCCCACACACTTGAAAAGAAATAAGAGATACCATAGGTATCTGGTATGCAAGTTAGTAAGACATGTAAAATCTGTGACCTCAGTAATATGTAGCCTACCTCCCACCTGAGCAATTTCTCTACAGTTTCACAGAACCATCTTCATTAATGCAAGAAGTTTTTTGACTTCTAGGGGTCTTGAAATCAATAGCCCACTTTCCAAAAGAGTCAAATAAAAAGTTGAGAAATTTTCTCCATTTGGATAAAGACTCTCTAATGGTTCCCAGGATAATACTTCTTTAGAGTTGATATAGGTAGTGTCCAATAATCTTTTCTTTTTTAGTAGGATGTAGGTTCATTTTAGAACCAGTACATTAATGTTTCCAGAACTCTGTGCTGTCAGTTTTGAACATATTTTAACTTCTCCTTGAAAGCTCTATGTGGTGGTTTGTAACTATATGTACCCAAGAAAAACATATTCTTAAATTTAATCCATTCCTGTGGGTGTGAACTCATTGTATGTAGGACCTATTGATGAGGCTACTTCAGTTAAGATGCAGCCCACCTCAGTCAGGATGGGTCTTAATCCTGTTACGGGAGTCCTTTATAAGAGAATGAAATTCAGGCACACAGAGAGAAAGCCACAGAAAGCAAAAAAGTAAAATGGAACCTGAAAGAGAAAAATAATTTTTTAAATTAAAACTGGGTTATCATTGCAGAGCCAAAATACAGCAAGGGACAGGGTTCAGAAACATTCCTCTGAGTTAGCTATGCCTGTTCTGTAATCTGTGAACAAATCACTCAACCTATTCCATACACTTAATTAAATATTTCTACACTATTGTCAACCTAATATGTTAGGCACTTAACAACTCTAACTCCAAAGACAATAATTATAAAAGTGGGGTTCATTTTACACTGGTCACACTCAATGGAGTTTTTAATGATATTTATTAAAATGCACAACCACTATTTGCAATATTACTTTTTTCTTTTCAAATCAAGTACATACTTAAATATTAACAAGCTAGTCCCCCCTTCTCTAAAACTAGTTTTTTGTCCATTCATATATCTGTTGAATTTCTCTTCAGTTTCAATATGTATTTGTTTTCATTTCCTAGGCTGCTCAAAGTAAATACCATTAAATGGCTTGGCTTGAACAGTAGGAATTTATTCGCTTACGGTTAGAGTCCAGGAAAATGTCCAAATCAAGGCATCATCAAGGTAGTGCTTTCCTCCTCATGACCCACTGCCAGTGATCTTTGGCTCCTCTTCCTCATGCAAGTACATGGCAGGGTCTGCTGGTCTCCCCTTATCTTCCAGATTTCCTTGATTTCAGCTTCTGCAGCTTTCTCTCTCTCCTCTCTCTCTCTCTCTCTTTCTCTTTTCATCCTATTTATAAAGGACTCCAGTTATAAGATTAGGTCCCATCCTGAATGAGATGAGTCACACCTTAACTGAAGTAGCTTCATCAAAAGATCCCACTTACAATGGGTTTATACCCACAGGAATAGATTAGATTTGAGAACATGTTTTTATGTGGTACAAACAGTTCCGAACCACCAGAGTATTTTAAATTATTGACCACATCTCAGGAATTTACATATATATACAACTGACCATTATAAATATCTTCAACAAAAAGATTGCTGGATCAGTGTAAATATTTTCCTTTAGATCATGACTAATAAAATGTAGTTAGGGTCAAAATACAACTGAAGTTCTTTTTATCTATACTTAAGAAGCATGCACTGAAACTATTCAGTCTCAACTAGATAAAGGAGCCTTTGCAAAGTGCTTTATCAGCTTCAATAATTAAAAGATTTCCTGCTAACTATTCAGTGAGAGTCTTCTTTATAGTTCTGCTTTGCAGAGTCAATTCTTCCTAACTGTTCCTTTGAAAAGTCTAATTAAAGTTGGAAGCCTTTTTTTTCAATTCATTCTGCTTTTGCGATATTGGACTTAGATGTGAAAATAACTAATTTAATGACAATCCTGGCTCTTTCTTCATTCTTCCCTTATTGGCATTTTAACAGGGATGTATTTCCCAAATTTTAGTTTTTGAAATTGGTTTCTTATTGTTACTTTTTCAGTGTTAAATACCTTTGGGCTAATGGATATAATGTGGATAACTTCCTCCCTGATTCCTGTATTGATCGTGTAATAGGTTTTTAGAATAATTGACTAATGAAGAATGAAAGTGAACACTTCAGAGCTCTTGCATTCCTCTTGTGAATCTGTTTAAGCACTGTTGCACTATCTTTTAAATATATATTTGTTATAGTGTTAAAAGAAATTTGAATGAGAAAAGTCTCCCATTTTCCTACCTCCCTGACACAGGTTTTTCATTTTTTGTGTGTTTCTTCCTATCTTAAGTCATAGGTATATATATCTTTAAGATCATAATTCTTATGTGATGCATCCGGTTTGCAAATTTTTTGCTCTTTATTCCAATTATAATTTCTATTCAGTAAGTGTCCCTTTTGAAAAGGTGATATGTCTTTTATAGAATCAAGTGTGCTGGGATAAAGGATCCAAAAAATTTACTTTGTTGGACTAAAGGGCAGTTAAAGGGTTAAATAATTCAATCATAATGTAATGAGAACATCCTGGCCCATCCTACTTGTTTCTCAAGGGAGTTACAATTATAGAGTAAGAGACAAATCTGTATGCAAGTGACTGTAATACAAGAAAGAATATGATGGCTGTTAAAAAGAGTTCAAAGAGTTTTAGAAGCACAGTGATTTGCAGTTAATCCATGACAGACTTAAGATTTCAAAATAAGGTACATATCACTTTGTGTGTGTATGTGTGCATGTATATGCATTCCAAGTGGAAGAGCATCATGAATAAAGGCATAGAGACAAAACTGACCTTTCCAATCCTGTTGGACAGAAAAAGAAACATTTCAGAATTTTGTCAGAGCATCTATATGAGTTGAGCAACTGAACTAACAGTCCAACCTCTAAGAATAGACATTCTGAATAAAAGAGTAAACTCCACACTCAGACAAAATTCTAATAATTTAATAACCGTGGTTAGAAATTTTAAGTTAATGCTTTTTTACATAAAGCCAAGGATACCTTCCTGGAAGATGTAGTTTGCTTTAATTTCATTATAAGTTCCATGAGAGCAGGGACCTTTTCTCTTTTGTTTATTTATTTACCCAGGCATCTATAATCCTACATGATACAGAGTAGGCACTCAATAAATATTTGTTGGACAAATGAATGAAATTCCAGGCACAAATTTAGTCTCAACCCAAGCCTGTTGATGAATCAACAAAAACTGAGACAACTGATCAGAATTATGGATCAGATTCTTAAATCTAGATCTGTAGGAGTCAATGCAATGTGGTGGATAAAACACAGAACTGGAAATCAGGACACTTGGGTTTTACTACTAACAACTAGCTGTAAAATAAAGGCCAAGTCAATTAATCTCCCTAATGTCTCCTCTGACTAACGTCTTTTCTGGTTGTCAAATTCTATGAATCTCTTCTCACCACAACTTATAACTCTTAAAAACTCATAGAAGGTTACCCAACCTTTTGTGCATCAAATTGACTTTGTGATAAGGCTAAATCACAGCTGATCATGGAAGATTAAATGAGGAATTCTAAAATGCTTTGAAAGCTTTTCGATGATAATAATCATATAAGGTTGAAGAAAATGTGGTAATTCCATTCAGTTGTATAAATTGTTTTTCTTTCCTATAAGGGAAATATTGCAAATACATTACAAGTATTTCCAATTAACATAAACACTTAAAAAGAGAAAAGAATGCTTAAGGTTTATTTTTCTCCCTCTTGACCTAGCTAGATTCTATTTATATTAGGTTGAACCTACTATAAGTTTGACAAGATGAACAGAAGAATTTTATGCAAACATACATGGATTAAGCAACTACAAGCTTATAATATATTATATTATATTATAATAAAACTAGAAGGTAATGGTAGAATTTCTTTCAATCTAAGAGATGATCTTTCATACAGAAAGACTGCTGAATTTTCCAAAGCCTAGTCTTCTTATAAGTAAAGCAAATATTCTTTCTTGCCCATATGACATTTATTATGGTATTTTGGATTTTCATTCTCTATTCACAGTAAGGCTACTTTTGCTCACAAGACAGTATTATTACACACCTTCAGACCGAAAAATTATAAAGCACTAGTCAGATCCATATGAAGATTGAGTTTCTACAATGAAATCTATGGTTTGACCACATATTTAATAGACACAAATAATAATAATAATGATGATGTCATCCACATTTATCACTGGACTTTCAAATGAATGTTAGTTGTCACCCCTCCAACCAAAAAAGCCAGATGTAAAACCAAATACACTGTTTAGTAAGGCAAAGGCAGTCACTGCCAGCAGATAGGAAAATCACCTTTTCATGGACATTCCTTTCACTGCCTGATTGGATCCCTGATGTTTCCCATTCGCTTCCAGCTGCTCTTTCCCCTCCCTCATTCAGAATCGCAGATTTCTCTCTATTGGGTCTCAGCAGCTACCTCTAGTCCCAAACTACATGCTTGACTTCCTACTGCCCTATGTTATTGTTTGGTGAAGTCTGTTTTATCATAGAATCATTAAAGACCAAATCTCATAGAAGGAAGTCTACCTTGCTTCTCAGTATAAGATTTGATTTTAATGATTCAATAGAACAAAGTCCAATAGTTGGTTTAGAGAGTTAGAACTTAGCAAAATGACTGCAAGAAGAAGGCAAAAGAGTACATGAAAGGAACTTTCCTTTACTGCAGCCCAATCCCTAGTGGTAGCCCTCTATCTTTCCCCCAAATACTAGGCAGCCAATATTAATGAAGATAGAGAAAAATGATTATATGTCAGGCAAGTCCTTAGCCCCAAAACCTTATATTAATCTCTTTCCCAACCCAAATTTTAGACCAAACAGGCTATATAATTTGCTAATTTAATTTTATCTCCTTTTATTTTCTCCATTCATCCTCTGAATAAAATGGCACTGGTTAGTGAATTGGTCAGGAAGTAAATAGAGAACAAGAAAGAAGGAAGTGGTCACGGATACTTACTAGGACTTTTCCATATACTGGACACTGTACTGAGAATTCAGTATATATATGAATTAACCACCTGGATAATTCACAAACGGATATCATTAAATGGATCCTGCTTCCAAGAACCAAACTCCAAATACCTTCCTTCATTATATTATGTAATCACGTAAGATTCAACCAAACACGAGCTTTCTTTGATGCTCCAAGTCAAAAGGACAAAAACAGGAAATTTTAACAACTCTATAATAACCTCTTAAGACACAAAGTTCCAATGAAACATAAGTTTTCTCAAAATCTTTATAGCTACTATGATAAATGACACCTTGATGGTTTTATAGGCCTTTTCAAGTGCTTTGGGTTTACAGACCATAGCAAGAATAACACAACTGGGTTTTTTTGTTCCCCTCCCAGTACACAGTCTATCTTTGGGATTTACAGGATGAACACAAAGTGTTATGTTTACGTCCTGAGATTTGCCAGTAAAACTTCAAGTTCTGTATTACTCCCCATTTTTCAAGTTCAGCTCACTCTGATCACACTACATTATTCAATGGAGTCTTACTAGAAATCAAAGACTGTTTCCAATGATTGATGACAATTGTAGCAGTTTGATATAGTTTATGAATTCCAAAAATAGATATTGGATTATGTTTGTGAACTAGACTGTCCCTCTGGGCATATTAGATTGGATTGGATTCAGAGGTTTCACTTTTACTTGATTAAATAATGATTATGGCTTTGATTGAGGCATGTCAGTAGGATATTGAGTCCTCACCCCCTTGGTGGGTGGGGACTCACAGAGAAAAAGACATGGCAGAAGAGAAAGTTGGAGTTTTGATCCTGGAGCCGGGGAAGTAAACATGCAGGAGAAGCAGATATGTGAGAAAAGAGAGAAGGTTCCATTAGACATGGCAGAGGCCCTGGGAAGAGAGATGAGCCACTCACCTAGAGTTTACAGCTGACCTTCTGGAGAGAGCAAAGCAGCTGAGCCCGGAGAGAATTGAGCCCCGGGAGAGAAATGAGACTTATCCCAGCCTACAGCTGATATTGGAAGAAGCTGGGACCATGGAGCCTTAAGAGTAAGAGGAAGGCTGAACCCTTGCAGATGTCGGCATGTGGCAACAGACTTTGGTGAGGGAAGTAACTTACACTTTATGGCCTGGTAACTGTAAGCTTCTACGCCAAATAAATACCCTTTATAAAAGCCAACAGATTTTTTGGTATTTTGCTCAGCAGCCCTTTGGCTGACTAATATAACAATTAAATTGTATTGAGTCTTAAACTTTGTAATGTATATTTTGAGGTCTTTCTTAATGCATTCACAGATTGTAGTAGTATTCTTGAACCTTAAAAATGATTCATATTGTTTTAAAATTAGCACAGACAAAAAGAAGCAGAATATAACCCAAAAATTTATGTTAGGTAATGGATGGATCAAAATTTCAATAAAAATTGAAACTATTTTTCAGCAACTTAAATTTTCTGGATTGGATAGTTGGAAGTTGGTCATTGGATTATCTCACAGTAATGACTGAGCACTAAATTTTTTTATATTTCAGGAAAGTCTAGATTAACAACTGCCAAATATTTAGGTATAATAAAGGAGATAATTTTTAGTCCTATGGTCCAGAATCAGGATGCTGTGTTCAAATTCCATCTCCACCACTTGTGAGCTATTGATCTAACCAAACCTTTTATGCCTCATTTCCTTTCTCTGTAAAATGAGGATGATAATAATATTACTTTGTGTGGTTATTGTCAGTGTTAAATGAGATAATGTATATAGAATACTTAGTTAGCCTAGAGTCAAACCTACAGTCTCAATAAAAGTTAGTTACTGTTATAACTATATAATTATAGCATTTGCTTGCATCAAAATCCTTAATTCAATTACTTATTCAATCCCTAAAATATGTCCCTAATTTTTTGGTTCAAGTGCTATTTTATTTAATCTTCATAATGACAGGTTTAAGTGAGAAGCTATTGAGTATATTCTCTCCCTAATTCTATAGTTAAAGGAAGTCAAGATCAAGAGGCTAGAAGAATAATCATTTCTTAGTACTTTACTAAATAGCAGATACCTTATTATATACTTTATATCCAATATCTCATTTACTCCCACCTTGAGGCTATAAGGTATTATTACCCCCAAATTACAGATAAGAAAACCAAGGAAATTATTCAAGATCATACTGTTAGTAAGTTATGAACCAGGAACTTTAACCCAAGTTATTTAAAATCAAAATCTGTGTTTTTTAATATTTTAATATTTATGAACTTATCACAAACCAACACATTGATGTCACTTCAAATACAACATGTTTAGAATAAAACTCATAATATTCTTCATATTGTCAACCCCTGTGCCTCACCCCAAAAACAACAATAAAAATTCATCTCCTAGATTCCTTATGTATGTTAATGGCTTTACATCCATCCACCCAATCACTCAAGCTAGAAACTGTACCTCATCCTTGATCTCTGGCTTTCCCATCATCCATATTTAAACACCAAGTCCTGTAGGAGGTTTCATAAAGACTTGTAGATTTGGCTCCTGATAACCATCTCCACTGTCATGATCCTAGGTTCTCATGAGATCTTGCCTCATATTTTTCCCTACCTCAGTTCCTTGTTCCAAAGAATTGAAAAATTTTACATTCTAATCCAACCAGCACACAGCAGTCAAAGCTATTGTTCCAAAGCACAGATCTACAGGTATGAATATTTGCTTTCAATGTTATTACTTTGTCTTCAAAATAAATTCCTTACTTCTTTGTATGATACTGAAAACTCTTTTACCAAATGGACTTAGGCTCTCCTCCTCCAACTTTAATGTGTTCTAGATACACTGATAAATTGATACATTAATAAAACTTTTTTACCCTTATTTCTGTTTTTGTAATTTTCCCTCTGTATGAAATGCCTACTGGATAAGGTAAATTTCCACGCATTCTTCAAAGACCAACCTGTCCTCCACCCCACCCCTCAGGGAGAATTAATCATGCCCCTCATTTGTTATCCCATGGTGTTTTATACCTTTTTTTGATAAAGCATCCATTCCATGGTATAACAGTTAGTCATTCTTATGTGAAGAACTCATGAGTAGGGACCATGGTTTAAGAATCTCATAAACAGAAATATCACATTGGAGCTACGTCATAATGTTTGAGAAATAATGAGTAAATGGATGATTAAATACATAAATGGTGCAGCTAAGATAGATACTCCAAATATTTGACAACTATATGGTACAGTCCATGAAACCATGGACCAATAAAAATGGGCACAGACAAGGCAGAATAGGGCATGGACCATTAGAATGGTTGTTAGCTGTAAACAACCAGTTTAGGCCATACTGACTAATTATTAGCTTTGAGTGCAGGCCAAGTCATTTAATTCTATTCAAGATTTTTTTTCCAATTACTTAAATTAACATAACTGCTCCTCCAGAAGATATAGAAAGGTGCCCTCTACATGTACAATTTGAGTGAATTCAGTAATTTGGTGGATCAATTTAACAACAGTAAACATCTATTACCTGTCCTATATGTGACAATCAAGCACTCACTGAGATACCAAGAATTCCTGGTTGAATAAAACATAAACCCTGTCTTCGAGGAATCATAGGCTATAGTGACTTCTCCATTTTTTTCTTTGATTAACTAAAATAAAATTTGGCTATTGATTAAAGGCAGACCATATTCTTCACTATGTATGAGATTAACTTGTCTCTTTGAAGGGAGTCCATTTTAAAGCTTATGGTTTCAAATTTTCATAATGCATAGGCAGAAGAACTTACTACACCACTTCCAAGATTCTCTGCCAACATAAAAACATTCCTTACACTAAAATAAGCCTCCTTGATGAAGGAGGTTGCAGGCAGTAAAAGGAGTTACTATTAAAATGTGAATGATGAAGAACATGATAGCATACTTAAAAGAATCAAAAGTCCTTTAGAAGTTTAGCTATCATCCAAATTCATTTTGTCCTCAAACTTCTGTAATATTCAAAATGGACAGACACCCTGACTTTAACACCCCTTTGTCTGCTAGGCAAAATGTACCAGCAGATGCTGATTGCCAACTTCCAGAGGTGTGGTAGGTTCCATCACTGCAATAGGTGAGAAAATAGATTAGATATTAGATATTCAATATCCCTTACAAAACTAAGATTACTGGAAGAAATTAAAGAAGACCTAAATAAATGTAAGTTATTCCATGCCCATGGACTGGAAGATTTGATATTGTTAATATTTCAGTTCTACTCAAAGCAATTTACAGATTTAACCCAATCCCAATCAGAAGTCCAATAACCACCTTTGCAGAAATGGAGAAGCTAATCATCAAATTTATATAGAAGGCTTTGAATAGCCAAAACCATTTTGAAAAATAAGAACAAAGTTGGAGGACTCATACTTCCCAGTTTCAAAATCTATTACAAAGCTACAGTAATCAAACAGTGTAGTATTGGCTCAAGGACAGATGTATAGACCAATGGAATAGAACTGAAAGCACAAAAATAAACCTACACATTTATGGCCAATTGATTTTTTATTAAGAAGCCAAGTCCACTCAATGGGGAAAGAATAGTCTCTTCAACAAATGGTGCTGGAAAATCTGGATATCCACATGCTAGAGAATAAAAGTGGACCCATGCCTCCCACCATATAAAAAATTAACTCAAAATGGATTGATGACTTATATATAAGAGCTAAAACTATAAAACTGTTACAAGAAAACATAGAGAAATATCTTCAAGACCTTGTATATTAGACTTTGTACCCAAAGCTAAAAATAGATAAATTAGACTTCACCAAAATTAAAACCTCTGTGCACCAAAGGACATCATCAAGAAAGTGAAAAGACAACCTATGTAGAAGGGAGAAAAAAACTGGAAACCACCTATCTGTTAAGGGTTTAACAGCCACAATATATAAAGAGTTCCTACAACTCAATAACAAAAAAACAAAGAACTTAAAAAGACATTTCTCCAAAGAAGATATACAAATGGCCAGTAAGCACATGAAAAGTTGTTCAATATCATTAGCAATTATGGAAATGCAAACCAAAACTACATGAGATATCACCTCATGCCCACTAAATGGCTATTATTTTAAAAAGTGGAAAATAACAAGTGCTACTAAGGATGTAGGGAAATAGGAACCTTATTACATTGTTGGTGGGAATGTAAAATGGTGAAGCTGCTATGGAAAACAGTTTGGCAGTTCCCAAAAAAGTTAAACATGGAACTACCATATGACCCAGCAATCCCACTTATAAGTTTATACCCAAAAGAGTTGAAATCAGGATTTTGAGTAATACTTGTATAACAGTGTTCATAGCAGCAATATTAACAATAGCCAAAAAGTGGAAACATATCAAATGTCCACAAGCAGGTGAAAGGATAAACAATGGGTGGTATATACAAACAATGGAATATTATTCAACCTTAAAAAGGAGTGAAGTTCTGACATCCTGCTACATGGAAGAACTTAGAAAACATCATATTGAGTGAAATAAGTTAGACACAAAAGGACAGATACTGTATGATTCCTTCTAAATGAAATAGCTAGAATATGCAAATTCATAAAGATGGAAAGTACAGTACAAACTTTCAGGGATGAGTGGGAAAGAGAACAGAGTTAATGTATACTAGGTGTAGGGTTTCTGTTTGGGATGATGGGAAAGTTCTGGTAATGCATAGTGGTGAGGTAGTGTAACTTTGTGAATGTGATTCATCACACTGAATGGTATGCCTGGAAGTGACTGAGATGGGAAAGTTTCTATTTTATATATACTTCCAGAATTTTTTTTAAAAAGCAACTAAAGAGACAATGTTAATTAAATGCAATACATGATCCTGGACTGGGTCTAACAATGGAGGAGAAAAGGTCCAAAAAGAACATTTTGGGGACATTTGAAAAAGTGGAATATAGATTATAAGATTTATATCAGTGTTTAATTTCTAGAACTTGATGACTTGTACTTAATGTAGTGACATAAGTGAACATCCTTATACTTAGGAAATGTACATGGAAGTATTAAGTATTCAAGAACTACAATATATACAACCTACTCTCAAAAGTTTAGAAAATAGATACATGATAGAGGGAGAGATGGTGATGATGATGAAGATAGATAGATAGATAGATAGATAGATAGATAGATAGATAGATAGATAGATATGAAAGAATGAGAGAAAGAAAGAAAGAAAGAAAGAAAGAAAGAAAGAAAGAAAGAAAGAAAGAAAGAAAAGAGAAAGAGAGAGAGAGAGAGAGAGAGAAAGAGAAAGAGAGAGAGGGAGGGAGGGAGGGAGAGAGGGAAGGAGGGAGGAAGAAATGGCAAATGTTGTGAAATGTTCAAAGTTGGTGGATATTGGTACCTGGGTGGGGGGTATATTGGATTTTTCTGTATGGATTTTATATTATTTTTACAACTGTACTGTAAGTTTGAAATTATTTCAAAACAGAATTTTTTAAAAAATTATATGTCATTTCTCCACTCTACAGCCCATGCTGGGTTCTCTGTTGAAAAGCCTAGCAATTATCAGGAGAGAGACTATATGAGTAGCCACATGAAGAAAAGTAGGCTTAGGAAAGAAGACCTGAGAGAGGGATGAGTTAGTAAAGAAGAGGAGGGAGAGTTGTTTATAGAATAGTTCTCTAGTGGGAGAGAGAGAAGTCATCACTTCAGAATGTTATGGGATTCTCTCTAAGCACACCTGAGAACATGTAGGAAGTGACAGGCTTAGAGATCTGCTGAATATCAAGATCTGTTAGTAGATTTTAATCTATGGGCAGGAGATTCAGGATGGATCAAGCTGAAAACCTATTTAGAAAGGAAATGAAGAGAACTTCTGAGTTTCCAGGAATCTCTGTACTCCAACTATGCTGTATTTCTTCAGAAGTACTATTCCTGCTGCCTAGGAATTCTTTCCTCGTCCTTTGCCCATTCTTACCAACTCCTACAAATACCACTTCCTCAAAGAAGTATTTTCTGAAGCCTCAAGATAGATTACAGTCCCCTTTTATATATTCTATAGCACTCTGTACATAGCTTCTTGGCACTCAGTGCATATAAAATTAAATGGTTCATGTTCAACATCTGTCTCTAAAATTGTGTATATGTATGTTCCAGAACAGCAGGGACTGTGTTTTCTTATCCACTCCTGCATCTCCAGGGCCTAGTTCAGAGCCTGGCACAGAGGAAGTACTCAGTAAATGGTTATTAAATATATAAATGATGAATGAGTGAATGAATGAATAAATTAATGTGTTACCTGTGGAACATACAAGTGGATATATCTAGTAGACAGAAGTATCATTCTGAGCTCAGAAGAGAGATTAGGGCTGGCAATAAATATTGGGGAGCCACCATCTTACAAGTGGTAATGAAATTCATAGAATAAATCTCCCAGCAAGAATAAAATTTCAGAAGACTGATGGCAAAGGATGGAAGTAATTCAGAAAACTTGCACAGAAAGCAGCATAGACAGTGGTTAAGAGCCCAGATTGTTTTAGTCAAACAGGCTAATTTTTAATCCTAGCTCCAACTCTTTCTGTGTGAACTAAGTAAATTCCTAAAACTCTCTAGTTCCCTGTTTCCTAACCTAAGTGTACCTCATGGGTTGTTATAAAGATTTAGCTATATGCTTGACAGATATGCAGTGTTGCATAAATAGGGACTCTGTAGGAGCCAGCTAGATGGAGGGACAACACTGAGGCTAAAAGAGAAGAAGCCAATAAGGTCATGGCTGAAAATTATCTGTTGTATTCAACAACTGTCATTAAAGACCTCAGGCGAGTAGTTTCTGTGGAGTAAAAACATGGAAATCAGGGTGCAGGAGGTAATCAGTAAATGGGATGTAAGGGAGAAGAGACAGCAAGCACCAACTCATCTATGAAGATACTGGTGAGAGTGAGAACCTGTGTGCAGCTGACTAAGGCACCTGAGACGGTACAGCTGTCCTCTGATTTTCAAGGAGTTGTCTCCCAAATGCCTTCAAATTGCAATAAAATAATCAGTGTGGGTTTGAAGCCTGTCCTGTAAATTATTTCTGAGAGAAGAGAAGAAGGCCCAGGACAGAGGAACCCTGGCTGGTGGCAGCTGCAGTCACACAGAAGCAACATGGATATAACCACAGAGCCTGCGGTCTGTGACTCTCTTTCCAAGTGTGCAGGCTTCCCCTCAGGATCCCTCATTTTTCTTTTATCCTGCCTAAAACACCATGCACTTTCCACTGCTACTAGCCCTCTTTCTATAAAGCTGCCGCTTTCATCTTTCCAAAGCCTGAGCAGTGACAGTCTGAGAAGTGACAGTCTGCTCACTTCTCTATAAGCTAAGCTTTGCCTCTGTTCAGCCGACTCAGAAACATCACAGACTCGTGTTCACATACAATCCAGTTGGGATAGCCACATCTCTTCTCTCCTCCTGCCCTAACCAGAAGGAATTCTATATAATTTGTTATATATTTATAATTTTTGAGACTTGCAACAAACCCTGGTTCATCTCTAAACACTGAACCATTCAAAGAAATGCACTAAAGAGATAAAACACCAAGTTCCCATTACAGTGGTACTAAGACCAAAGGAGAAAGCAAGCATGCATATCACAGACTTTCCATGGATGATGTGAATCTGTAGCACAGTGAGACCCATACAATGGGGTTTATTATACTTTTTATATGAGAATTGTATTTCCAGGATTTACAGGTATATTTTGTAATATACAGAAAGCAGCCTAAACAGTGGTACAAGCTCTTTCTTGTGCTAAAACACCTAGAGAGACACATGAAGCTCAGTAACCCTTAAAGTTGTAGCTCAATTCACCCAAATTTTTGCATGAGAAAGAACTTAATAGCAACAAAACAGCTGTAAACTATTACATGAAATATTTTAATCACGTTCATCTCAGTAGGTTTATGCCTGCTGCCATTTCTTCCATTTCTTTAGTAGACTATCATTTTCTGCCTTTGCTGTTTATAGGAATACATTTTATTTCAAAGCAAGATTTTTCTTGGCATTCAGCTCACCCATGACTTTATCGTTGAATATTATTTTTAATGTTATAACTCAACTCTTTGTGTGGCTGAAATGGCTGAGGCTCTTTTATGTTGCCGTTCTTTTTTTTTTTCCCATCAAGCATTTTGACCAATGCTGTCAAAATCTGATAATAAATGAAGATTTCTCCCACACTGGACCTCTTATAACCATGGCAACTCCATCAGCAGCTAATGGCCACATTGCAAAAATGCTTTTGAAAAGGACAGCTCACACTGCTGTAATACAAATGTCCTTTCTTACCTTTTCCCCACAATGACGGTTAGAAAACAACACATCTCAAGCAAACGTTTGCTTTGTCATACACATGTGGGGCCACAAAAAAAAATCAAGAAAGTATAAGAGAAACTACAAATAATAAGTGAAAAGCTATTTGAAAGCATAGCACCAAAGTGGGAAAAGTGCTGGTGGCTTGGTGACATTAGCAACATATTTCTATCATTTTTACAATTAAAATCAGTATGGTTACTAGTTCTTAAGAATTTGAGAGTTTTTTATAGCTATAACCCCAATGCACCACCAACCAGGGAGGTTTTCTTTAAACATGCTTGTTTTAAGGCTCATAGTACTTGTCTCCCTGAAAAATTGATTATTTTTAGTAATGCAGCTATATGCACACACTGCTGGTATTGTATTTACATAAGATTGACACTTCCACGTTCTTCCATATGTCATTGAAAGAACCCCAGAGCAGAATCGGCATATGGGTCCTTCAGTGTGCCTCACGTACATTTCCACAGTGCTGTAACAACGGAAATTCCTTTCTGAGCGCTGCTATCAGATTCCCAAAGATTCTTTCTTCCTTGTTTATAAGCTAGACCAAAACTAGTTTTTAACGTAGAAATTTTTCCCTATGGGCCTGCTTCTGGAGTGGCCTACCTATTAAAATAAAGGAGAACATTTTCCACTTTGATGTTACTTCCTGCTAAAATTTTGTACCTGTCTGAATGAAAATAACAGACATTCAGATCTTTCTTTCTCTCTCAACCTTGCTGTCCGTCATATATCTATAAATATATATCCTTGGACTGACATTACCCAAATCCCTCACAACTTAGTTCTTGATTTCTTTTCTTTTCAGTTTTCCTTCAACTATCAATCATAATCAATAAATAAGTAACTACAGATTAGAACTCAGCATTAGGCATTCAAATATGGAAGGATTTGTCAGTGCTATCTACAATGATATCAGATACATTTACTGATGCAAATAATCATCTTCCTTTTCAGTTTTCAGAGTTAAACGGTCTATGGAGAGCAGAAATAAGCGTAGGGATATCTCAGCCACAGAGCCAGCAGCAAAGCTTATTTTCATTAACTATCATAACCATTTGAATTTTACCTGGCCAATTACCCATTCTCCAACCAAAACTTCTTTTTAACACTTCCTGAAGGTATTCTCTCCATATTAAAGTCCATTAATCCTGTGGATAGACTTTAATTCTTAAGACCTCCTTAGACTGGCCTCCCAGTACTGCCCCTTTCTGCTCACTTAAACTCAAAGCATTTATTTATAAAACTAGAGAGATAATAGTCTCCCCTCACAGGGTCCCTGGGAAGACTGGCTGAATTATTGAATATGCACATGCCCAACTGTGTTGCTAGAAGAAACTAAATTTTCCATGAATGACTTTTTCCCTTGCTTTACCATCTTTCCTGACTCTCGCGTTCTCCTTTTCCTTAGAATAACTAGTCATGAGATTATGCTCATCTTCCTGATGTGCTCATCCATTTTCAGAAATAGATCTATTTGCTGTCTTCTAAGAACAGACTAATGAACTGTAGACTGCAATTTTATCAGTGGCAAGTTTTCAGTTTTCCTTAATCTAATCTAAAATCATAGTATACGATAATGTATACATAAAATCACTACCACAAAATATTAAACTTCAAATCACCAAACATGATGTTTGCTTTTGAACTGATTCACCAAGTTTCAGCAGAGGCATAAACTTTTAGAGAATCCTGTTGCTGACAGTCCAGACAACAGACTATGGCCAGACTTTATTTATCTCAGTATTGGGAATTTATCAGGCTAGTAAGAAAACACAAATAGTAACAAATAGAGATGTCAGAATGTCCTACAGGAAAAGTTTCTTCTAAATCTTTTTTTAAGGCAATCTTTAGAGAAAAGTTGAACAGGGAACATTGCAAACTATTAATTTTTTTCCCTGACATGGCACCTTTCATCCTTTGTAAAGCACCAGAATAAATTCTAAGCTTTTACCAAAATACGCTGTGTGGCTGCAAAAGCAACATTAGACATAAATAAATAAGTCTCTGCCACCAGCTCATTTTGAAGTATAGTTATCCAAGTACAATGACACTGCAATATGCAGTACTGTAATATGCAGTACTATGAGCCTTAAAACATTTCACTTTTTTGAAATGATGAAAGATGATGTTTGCTTAGGGATAAAAAACCTAGGTTTATTAAACACATACAACTATATTCCTAGAAATAGGTGTGCTATTTCTAACTTTTAGAAATAGCAGGAAAGTCAAATTCACATAAGTAGTCCTGTCAGTTATCCTGAGATCAAAGCAAGCATTTTCAAATCAGCACTTGGGGCTGTTAGCCCAGTGAAAGGGAAAGCCCGAATGAAGAAAAAAATAAAATAAAATAAGAACAAATGAAAAAAAATGTTGTTCTCTAATTAAACAAATTGAATCAGTGAAGAAAGCCAACATTTCTCCAAGCACACATTTGACTATACAAAAAAGTCACTGTGTTTATCCAGTGTTTCCCAGTAATCTCGGGCCTTAGTTATTCAAATGGAATTTTTGCCTTTCTCTTGTTGCCCCTTCCTTCAACACTTTTGACAGCCTAAAGAAAGTGGCATGTATACAACCAACAATTTACTTTCTGCATATATTTTTTTCTTTCAAAGGTCAAATCTTCTGTTGGAAGAAGAAATAAAATCACCAACTATTTATTTAAGTCACTTTATTTTTTATCTGAGACTCTGTAGAAAAATTAATATTGCCTCTTTGGAAAATATAATTTTCCATACATTAATCATTGCAACTGTGATTCTTTACAAAAATGATGGAAATGTTCCTGGCTCAAAATTATGATTTGAAACATAAATGGCATTAAATGACAGTTTCCCTTAGAGAACATGCACACTTTTTTTTTTTTTTTTTTCAGAACAATGTTGACATTTTCTTCTGTATTAACACATTTGAAAGAAACAAGGAGGGCTGACCCATATGACCATAGTAGCTAAAATCTAAAATTTATTGTTGTTTTCTCATTTAAGTATTCAGAATAAATGTTTTTCCTTTCTTTTTTGTGTTTTTTTGTGTGTATTTCATAATGGCATCGACTAACATATATATCCTTCCCATTCTACATACTGTGCATGGAGAGAACTGATTCAGCAGAGAATGACAAAGAGAATACAGGGAATAAAGAAGATTGGAAAAGTCATTTTGAAATTTACTAAAATCTAAGTGCTAAGACAGTATTTCTGTTCACTTTTTTGAAATGATGAAAGATGATGTTTGCTTAGGGATAAAAAAACCTAGGTTTATTAAACACATACAACTATATTCCTAAAAATTCTATTTCAAAGAGGTTCTTGAAGTTCCTTGTTTTGACCAAAATTGCACATGACAATGATTAGCACTGAGTAGGTATTCAATAAATAATGAATGAATCAGTGAATGAGACCTAATAGAAATATTTATTAAGCACTTATTCTAGTGCTAGGATTTTATATTTTATACCAAATGCAGTGGGAAGTCATATAAGGGTTTTAAGCATGGAAATGACAGGATCTGATTCAATTTTTTAAGGAGCTCTCAGGATTTTGTGTGCAGGCCATATTGGAGGGAGAGACATTATAACATTTAGATCAGATAAAAAGTTAATGTAATCCATGCTGGAATTGATAGTGGCCTGGCCCAGAAGAATGGCTGTGAAGATACAAGAAGTGGGTAGATTTGAAATATCTATAGAGGGTAGATTTAATAGTTGTATAATAGCCTTATGTCTAATAGATTTAATGATATTAATAGAATGTAAAGATAGAAGAAGTAGAATGGGTGAAGGATGAATTTGGGGTTCTAGATTAAGCAACTGAATGGAAGGAGACTCCATTTATAGCAAGGGGGTGACTTTCAGATGTGCACAGTTGGAGATCAAATATATTAAGAACTAGGGACATAATATGGAAACTCTACTGGGCAATTGGTGCTTAGAGAAGCAACCTAGACAGGTTACATAAATTTGGGATTTCTCAACATATAGATGGTACTTAAAGCTACAAGAATGAATGAGATGATCTAGAAAGAGAGCTATGGAAGAAGAGAAGAGCACCTGGTACCCAGGTCTGAGTAACTCTAACATTTAATCAGGGAGAGGAAGAGAAATGTGACAGGAAGATTGAGAAAACAGTTGTAATAAAGATGAAGTAGTTGTTTCACATGGGGAAGCACTTAATTGATTCTTTAGCTCTGAAGATACATGACAGGTGTATTTTCCTGAAGGAGAGAGACAATAGGTTCTGAGCCTGGGTCAGCCCATGAGCTGTAGACTGGGATAAGGGAATGATGGAAGGTAGAAAGGGCACAGCCTCCTCAGAATGTGATGGTGAAATTTCAGCTACTTCACAGTTAATTTAAGGCCAAGCCATTTCCTCATCGTCAATGATGCTCCCTCTGTAGATAAGACTTTTACTATCATTCTGTGTGTTTGCATTTAAAATACTAGTATACTTAAGCTTCAGCTATGGCCTCAAAAACATGATCTCTACATAGAAGTCTTCTGGATTTTTCTCCTCCCCATACCATATAGAACACCTTCCTTCACCTTCCTCAAATTGCAGGCTGCAAGCTACTAAAAGTTACCGATTGGCCTTTCCAAAAGGGGATGTAAAAATTCCTAAGGGAGGGAATTACCCTGTTAAGGGGTAACACATTAGACACATTGTTTCTAATCTGGTCGCTCAATTTTCCTTGACTTGAGATAGGGTACAGACTTTAAAGGACTCTTAATTTGGAGGAAAGGTAGCCACTGTCCTCAAGAAGATGCCACTCCTCCCACCCAACCCAGTTAAGATGACAAACCTAGAAACAGACCTATTTCAGGGAATTCACTGCTTAGAGAGTATTTTGTTTGTTGCTTCCAACTCTGGCCTTTTTCATGCTGCATTAATCCCTGTGATTCCCCCTTGGCCATAATGACTCATTTCTCTGCCTTAGGGTACTCTAGCCTCCTTGCCCTATCATGAACCTCAGAGAGTAAAAGCCACAATGAATAATAAATCCCAGTGCTTAACAAATATTAGTTCCCTCCTCTTCTCCCTATCTGCATGCTTGGATCTCAGCTTCTAGGTTGACCTGATTGCTTTCCTAGATTTTAAAACCATTATAAATACCAGTAATAAATGCCATTCTCATATTCATTACTTCACTTAGTCACAATGATGCTATAAAATTTGCCTGCATGAAAATTCTGTACTGCTGCTTGCTCAGACAGGGATTTAGTTGAAAGGTAGGTTTCAAGTTACTTTTTTTTTTTAATTTTATTTTAAAATAATCATTGCAAATCTCTTATATTTTGTACATTTGATATCAAGTATAAATGTCTGATGTTTCAGACATTTTTTTTTTATTGTTTGCAAATTTCACAAAGCATTGCTTGCAGCCGATGCTTATTAATGTTGCTTTGAATGGTGGGAGGAAATTTATTTTGTATACAAAATAAAATCTGGAAATTCTATTTCAATTATATTAATTTATATATATTTATATCTGTGAGCCATTTAATCTTTACCATTCATAAACCCAATGGTGTTTTAAAATCTCATGTTCATTAACGTGATAGATTCTTTAAGATGTAAAATTTTCAGTGTTATAAATATTCACCTTCCACTCATTTATGATCCAAAACCTTCTCACTTTATGTAAAGTATTTAGGCAGTCCATAAATTGTACATATTTTAAGTACCTATTCATCCATACATACATACATTTTTCCATCCATCCATTCATGTTACTAAATCCCCAATGAAATTTCAGGTGTTATCGCTTGTTTTTGTTTAAAAATGTTCCACTTATTTTGGTCTTTATTCTCCAAATATAGTAATTCTGGGTGAGGTTTTAGTTTTTGAGTGACAATTTTAGATACTTTTTTTAATTAATTTATTTATTTTTTAAGATACTTAGATTACATAAATGTTACAACAAAAAATATAGGGATTCTCATATGCCCCACCTCCCACACCTCCCACAACCTCCCACATAAACATCCTTCATTAGTGTGGCACATTAATTGTAATTGATAAACACATCCTGGGGCTTTGCCATTAAGCATGGACCGTAGTTCATATTGTAGAACACGCTCTCTCCCCCACATCTCTGCATGTTATATGATGATACAAAATGACCTATATCTGTCGTTGCAAGTTACTTTTTTTTTTTTTAAAGATTTATTTATTTTATTTATCCCCCCC
>JAQZBX010042929.1:0-21847 GCA_029593785.1 Cabassous unicinctus | reverse complement strand
TGATACATAAGCCTTGCCCCCAGACAAATAAATCAGAATCTCTGGAAGCGGGACCCAGGTATCCATATATTTTAAAGCTCTCCAGGTGGTTCCAATGTGCAGTCAGGGTTGGAAACCACTGATCTCAAGTCTACAATGCAGATATTTGTAGAAAATATGGGTCACACCTGCTCATTTGAGCAGTAATGAGTGGTTTCAACGCCATCCTCTGCACACTCCCTGTCAAACATTTTCCCCTCGTTTATATTCTCTTACTCCTTCGGATTACATTTAATTTCTCATGCTAGCTTTCTTAATTGCTGATATCTTCTCTCCATCAAAAGTCTTTATCTTTAAAGCCTTTTATCTCCATTTGAGTCTTTCATCTCAAATTATCTTTAACCAAAACTCATACTTCATTCTAAATGTTTATATTGTCCCTATTTCCAACCAAATCCTTCTACGGTGCTGCCACTTCTTACAGCACCCCAATACCTGAATGTCTGGTTCTGTATCAAAGCCAGCTCTTTGGAACCAAGCACGGATTATAGCACATAAATGATAGGAGAAAGCTGAAACTGCTTCACAGCTCCTTTACATCACCTTGTTCTTTATACCAATTATAGTCACACAGTCATGACCTGAGGCCCGAAAGCCACCAACACCTCTGAGATTTCTCAGATGCCATGCCTCCTCTTGCTTTTCTTGAGAAGATTTAGCAGATATAAATATAGACTCTCCTGTCTTGCACATCAAAAACAACAGGGTTATACTTTCCTGGTCCAAGATGATTAAGTATAGAGATCATTAGCATCTTTAGTCCTAGGGAATCAAAGTGGCTAGTTTCTGAGGTCACAGATCTTTTAAATTTGAGGTTTAGTAAATATATTATACTCTATCTATTTTCCAGCAAATTTTTAGTTTAAATTACAGAAAAAAATCATAGAATAGGCAATTATGTGCATATCTGATATAATTTAGTTGTACAATGAGTTGGTCTCCTTAATTTCTTATCAATTATTAATGGATTTGTAACAGATACATAAATTCCACGGATTATCCTTAAGCTTAGTTTTAGCTAATAGTGATAACTTCTTTTCCTGCTGAACATTAAGTGGGAACTGCTAACAAGTTGCAAAATTGGCAGATTTAAGTTTCATTACCTTTTGATTTCCCTATCCATCTTCTAATGAAAGAGCTGATATGCAAGGACGTGGCAAGGAGGAGGAAGAGAGAATGGGAAAGATAAAAGAGAAGCAAAAAGACTAAAGAATGCAGAACCAAGTGCTTCGCCTTCCTGTTCAGTGCACTATGCCAATAAAACTGGGTCAGAAGGCACCTTTCTTTATGATGAAACTTTAGTGTAGATTTGAGTTTAAACCAGAGCACTGAAACAGAGTCCTGAACAAAGAGAATCATGTCTAATACATTGAAGTACCTGGGGGTAAACTTAAGAATGATTTAAAGACACACAGCACAATGCTATTGATTCCCATTTTAGCTAGTGCTTAAAAAAAAAAAAACACCATAAAAACTTAGGACCTTCAAAGGAGTTGCCCTTCAATGTGGTTAAAATTAGCAGGTTATGAACATATATCCCTCTTTTGAAATTGTGTCCATGGCCAGTTTATCAGCCACCCGTGAAAATTATTTTTATTATTTTGTGCTCATATCTTGTTTTGCCTTCCCCATCTTCCCACAGTGGGCCATCGTACTAACCTAATTAACTGTACTGAAGGCCTTTATTGCATTTTCAAATATTTAATCCATTCTCAAATAAAGATTTTACATCTCTGAGAATATTAAAAAGCCAGTGAGTCTAAATACAGGAAGGCAATTTCCAAAGGAAACATGATCTGAGAGTATTAAATAAAACTAAAACAGCTTAATAATCATTTTGCCTGTGGTCTGGGTGAATGAAATGATGAGCCTCAGAACAAAGGACAGCTCTTGAAGGCAGGCTTCCTACTCCCTGGTGCCTCCAGGAAGGTATGCCACCTGGTCGGCTGAATTATGGAGTTGAAGTGAACAAGGACATGGACCTACCTAAAGATCTTTCACAAATTATCAATTTGAAGTTACAAGGTACACAAGAAAATGGTGGCACTATCTGCACCCAAGGCCCTCCCAGATAGATAGTGGGGCTCTAGTCCCACTGGAATGACTCTTTCCAATACGTTTCTAAAAACCAAGACCAATTAATACCTTGCATTTCGATAATCTTGTTAACTTACAAAGATATTGCATGATACTCAAAAGAGTTATCTTATACTGTGAAAGAACAGAAAAAAACTGATAGTGTCGAGAGTCTAAAACCCTTCTCGTTCTCATGCTTCAATCTTAATGTACACTTTTTTTTTTTAAGATTTATATGTTTATTTCTATCCCCACCCCCCCAGACATTTTTAAATACTCTTCCACATTGATATTCTCCTTCTGTACTTTTTTGTAGAGATAACAACTAAATAAATCACCCATTAAACAATATCATTATGAGTTATTTACTTATCTGGAGCCAGCCTTTTAAGTTTTCACTGAATTACTTATTTGCAAATGAAAAACTGCTCAGAAACCCCAGCACATTGACCTGGAACATATATTCCACATATTTTTCCTCTTACAAAGCTATTTTTAATATGAGTAATCACTAATGCAGTCGTTTCCAAATGGAGAAAAAAAACCACTGCTCTACAATCAATTCAGCACAGGGTCCAGTATTTTTCCATTTCTGTTAAAAAACAGTGGACTATCCAGGAGTCCTGATGGGGAAGTCAGAATGTGACATTTGGTCCCATTAAGTACAATTCCAACAGTTCCCCCAAGTCCTTCTCCCCATTTCTATAGTGGTTACTTGCCTGCCAAACATCTATTTCTCGTATTTTCATTTATGTGTCCATCCCTCCTCACGAGACAACCTTCAGGGAGAGCTGGCCTCACCTCCACCCCTGATTAGGATCATTTGCTCTTTGCCAGTGACTGTCTCAGGAAGGCAGGCTTAAGTCCGTCATTTTCATATAATTTTCTTTACCAAAAGAAAGTGTTAAATGATTAGAAAGTAACATAATACGTGTCGATGAAACTAGATGGATCTTGGCTCTGGGCATTTGGAAAGAGATTTCCTTGCACCTAAAAAAGAACTATTGGAAAAGATCCTCTCTTCTCTGAACTTTGTATATTGACATGAAGCCTAGACATGTCATGGCTATTACAACCATGTCTGAGGCTCAAAGTGCCACATGGAGGAGTGGTGAGATCCAGAGAAATAGGGCTGGAGTCCTGATCAAACCAGGCCTGATCTCCATACCACAGCTGAACTTTGTCAGTTACCTGAGGCAATATATTTCCTATATTGCTTAAGTGAATTTGAATTTTCTTTCCTATTATTTATAACCAGAAGCATGTGGGAATAATCTGCAATCACAAATAGTATAGCTCAGCTGCCTCTAAATTTTAAAAAGTCCATCCCCTCACAACTACCTATCTTTGTACTCTTCGAACAATTTAATTTTATCTTTTCCAGCACATCTTTCCCTGCTTGACCTGGAATAAGCCTAACATACACATTTAAATTTACAATAGCAAGAATATGAACACAAATGAGTATTTCCTGTGCATCTGAGTTCAAAAATATATTTGTATAAGCATATGATATCCAATATATTCAGAAGTTTATATGTATTTTTAAAATATTTGAGCTAAATTTTTTTTGAAAGTAAAAGTTTTCAGTAAGAATCTGTTTAGAAAATGTCAGTGCACTTTTAAAGAAGGGTGGCTCAGCATCAGATGGTGATAGTGGGGGTTCATATAGAAGCTCAAGAGTCCATGAACATAAAAATACAGTTTCCTAAGTCTCTTCTGTGAAGATTCTGATTCAGAAGTCGGGGATGTGTTTAAGATAGGTGATTAAATCTTCAAG
This sequence comes from Cabassous unicinctus, assembly GCA_029593785.1. Lineage (NCBI taxonomy): Eukaryota > Metazoa > Chordata > Mammalia > Cingulata > Chlamyphoridae > Cabassous > Cabassous unicinctus. The sequence continues at coordinate 17,952 of JAQZBX010042929.1, read as the reverse complement.
AGAGGAGTTGAGAGTCATGAGTGGTATTAAAAAAGCAAAAACAAAACAGCAAAAGAAATATTTTGCACAGTGCTGTTTTAAAATGGTTTGTGTTTTGACTGGGGACTAGGAAATTGAAGAATAGCAGTAACAAAAGGCTATCTGAACTTGTACCTCAACCCAGGTATTTAGTGAGAGAAGATAACAAAAGACAGGGAAACCATTTGTTTTCGACATATATCCAATAGAGCGAAAATAAGATAACCCTGAAAATTACCTTTGATTTGAGACAAGATGATGTAGGCTTTGCTATATAACCGTGCTAACCCCAAAAATACTACTAGATAATTTATACCCATAAGACCCAACCCTCAGATCCTGATAAAAAAGTAAGGAAAATATATGAAAGTTTCAATAAGGTTAAAAAAAATTCCGGGAATGTAAATATTATTATACTAACTAAATAATAAAAAAAAATAACCTGTCAGCATGGCCATATCATGTTGAGGAAATACATTAAATCTTGTTCAAAAACATTTCCTTTACTCATTATATAGACAGGTCATTCTATATGAAGTATAAGAATTTTTTTTTTAATATTGAAAAACAGAGGCCTATATCTTACCTCTGAGATATCAGTTATCCATTAGACAGAGAGAAAATTCTAGGTTTGATATTAACTAACTAGATATCTTAGGCAAGTTACCTAAAGTGGCATGCCTTAATTTCCTCATCTCTGAATTGGGGATAACAGCAAATGCTTCCTAGGGGATTGCCTCGGGGATTGCATGAGATGGCCTTTATACAGCATTTATATAATACCTGGTACATAGCACAAACTCAAGAAAGCTTGGCTGCAATCTCTAAATTGGCAATAGCATCCAACTTGTAACTTCTACAGGGAATGCAAGCACAGTGACTCAGGAAGCAAACACTTCCTAACACAGGACTTTGATTCTAGCATGTAAGTAACCTTGGATCACTTTGATTAAAAAATCTCCTCCACTTCTTTAATTATTTAGCATTTCAAAATAAATTCAACATGAAAATGAGAAGCAACTCAAATTAGTTATAAATCACCTGGGTTTTTCCAAAAACACACGAGTCCTTGTTTCAAATATCCTAGGACATTGTTTCATAATACATGGTCCTGGCCTAGTAATATTAGAACCATTCAAGGCGAGACAACTTACTAAAATGCAAATTATTAGGTTTCCAATCCAGACTTAAGAGATATGGCGGGGGGAAGTAGCTTGGAGGTGGGATGGAAGAACCTGTATTTTTTTTTTTATTTCAGATACCTGAGGTGAATTTTTAGGAACATTTAGGCTTGGGAAATAGTAATCTGGTCCCATGGTTCTCAAAGTGCAGTCACCACCTGCACTTTGTCAGAAATGCAAATTTGCAGACCCACCCTAGACCTGCAGAATCTAATTCCCTGGGGTGAGCCCTGCAGCCTAGGCCTTCCAGGTGATTCTGATGCAGGCTGAAATTTGAGAGCCACTGCTATAGGGCCTTAAGCAAAGCATGAGTTAAGGAGCAGACTCATTGGCATCACCTGGAACTTCTTAGAAATCAGAAAGCTGGGCTTCCTCCCGGTCCAAGCAAATCCATTTCTACAATTTAACAAGATGCCCCAATAACGCCTATGCACATTAAACTCTGAAAAAAAAAACACTGGGCCGGGGCAGTGTTTTTCAAACTTCCATGAAGGTAAAAATATATCTTCTCACGCCCCTTCCCTAGAGTTTCTGATGCAGAAGGTCTGGGATGTTTATAAGATTTTGTATGTATAACATGAATCCCAGGAGGTTATTATTAGGAAAGTTTAAGGAATTTGGCTTTTGAAAAACATTTCTGTGCCTCACCTCAGTTTTGAATCATTGCACGCTACCAGGGTTTCTCAACCTTGGCACTATGAATAGTTTGGGCCAGATAATTTGTTGTGGCCGTTGTCCTGTAGATGTGTAGCAGCATTCCTGGCCTCCACCCAACAGATGCCAGCCACAATCCCACCCCCAGCTGTGACAGCCAAATGTGTTCCCCCCTCCTGCTCCAACTGAGAGACCTTGCTTTAGGGGACAACTATTGCAGTTACTGCTCTGTAACACACTACTCCAAAGCTCAGTGGCTTAAAACAAGAGCCGTGTGATTTTTCTTCTGATTCAGGGAAGGGTTTGCACAGCAAACTTCTGCACCATGTGGTATCAGCCTGTCACACTTACTCCAGCAATTGGGCTGGAAGGTCCAAGAAGAATTTGCTCACATGTCTGATACCTTGGTGCCTTCTCCCTCCACGTGATGTCTGAGCGCACAGCAGTCCAGATTCTGCGCAAACTGGCAGTCACATTGCCCAGATTAAAACTAGAAACCTCCAGGCCTCTAAATGGCTAGGCTGTAAGTGCCGCAGTGTAACTTCCACTGTATTCAAGTCACAGGGGCAGCCCAGATTCAAGGAGAATGCAGACGGGGAGGGATTGAGAGCAACCACTTTTGGAGACTACTTCGCACACTGACCTTGGAAGATACAGTCTACTTTTAGTGACAGACATGGCCAAAGCCTATTTCTATATCCCACTAGACTTAGTTTTCTTTTCTCTTTTTTTAAAGACGCACCATTGACAGAATTTTCTCTGACTTTCATTGCCTTCATTCTAAGCCCACCTCCCACCCCCTTTGGGGAGGCATAAGCTTTTTATTGAGTTATGGCACACATACTGTAAAGTATACATGTCTAAATTGTAGAGCTAGATGGCCTTTTACATCCAGACCAGAATATGGAAGGTCATCATCATTCCAGAAGGCTCCCAGGCATTACCTCCCTACAATGCTGAATTCTACCACCATAAATTAGTTTGACTGCTTTTTAATTTTATATAAATGGAAACATAGAATATTAAATCTTTGTATTTGGCTTCCTTTGCTCAATATCATGTCTGGAAAATTCATCAATGCTGTATATAGAACTTGACCCTTTTTATCTCTTATGTGAACTGCCTACCTCCCCTTATCTGGTCTACCTGTCTTCCATCCCTTCTCTTCCATTCCATCCTTCATTCCTCAGGCACATTAATCTACTTTAGCATTTAATTCTACAGCTCTTCTGATGAAAACTCCCCATTGGCTCTTGCCTCTCCACTACTTACAAAATAAAATCCAAATGTTCACTCTCTACAGTCTGATACAAATCTACTTTTCAAACCTCGTTCCTCACCAACTACAATACCTAACTGTGTGCACCTAATCTTTTTTTTACTCCCACCATATTTTCATTCAGCCTAGCTGTGGCTGAGGAATGGAAACCTGAGACGCCTCATAAATTTCTGTGATTTTTTTTTCTGGCTCAATTAATTTGGTTGTGCTTCCAGTTATGAGTTTTTAAATACTAAAGCAACAATATCCATCATCATCCGGACTGCCACATACTCTATAAGAGGTCTCATAGCACTAGAAAGGTGAAGTTGTTTTTGTCTAAGTTGTTTTTGTCTAGAAAAAATCTTGAGGTAAAATAATTTCCTCCTTTGAATGTTATATCAGTTAGAAGCAGGAATTTCCAAAAGAGAAAAAAAATTGCTTGAGATTTCAAAAACACAAACTGATTAGGAAGAAGAAGGGTGAGGAAGTTCATAAAACAATTGAACAGAAGTTCACATGAATAGGACTCTATTGCCTTGAAGAACTAGTAACCCTTCTGTACAATGAACCAGTCAAGAAGAAGAGTATTGCTTTAATCTAAGCACCACAACTGCTGGGCTTACCACTTATTAAAGAACTAACAGTATTAGAGAAGTCTAAGAGTCTACAGAGGAGTACCCAACACCAAGAGATCTTTACTTTGAACATGGAGGAATAGTGAACATAAAAGATGTCTTAAATATTTGGACAAATGTAATTTGCATCTTTCCTTAGTCTAGAACTGGGTCTAGTCTGTGTGTGACACCATCAGCAGCCACTGAGATCCCCATTGCCAGAGGTAGAGCACTGATTTAGGTTAAAGTTTGATCTAATGTAAAAGATTCCCAGCTGTGGCTTCATTAACCAGAAGCATCAGAGTCACTGTGGCATTCAGTACAAAACAAAATCCTCCATTCTCACTTCCTAATCTACTGAATCACTTTCTGGAACATGGGGCCAAGAATATGCACTTTTAAGCAAGGGCCTAGCCAAGCTCTAAAACCACTTTCAAATCAAGAACTGTCTAACTCTAATAGGAAAGGGTGTATTAAAGTGTTTAAAATTGTCCCTTATTCAAAGGACGTTTAGGATTTCTAGCCTTAAAATGGAAAATGTGTTTTCAATCTTCTGAAGCAAAATTTAGTTGTTTATTTATTCAACATTCGTGGATTGGCTATGACTATGACAGGTACTGACATGGAGTGAAGAAAATGAGCTAGGTCCCTCATCTCATGTAGCATCCATATTAAAAAGGAAAACAGACATTAAACTAATGAATACAGAAAACAAATTTGTATTTGCTAATATGCCAAGTTACATAATGGTGATAAGTATAATGAAAGAAACTATGGGGCTTGGTGCTAATAAAATGCTAATAGGAAGACCTAATTGAGATTGGGGATCAGAATATCTCCACTAAAGAAATTCTATTTAAACTGAGACCAAAGAATGAGAAGGCATTTTTCAAGGCCATGAGGGGGGCAGAAGGGCATTCCCAGTGGGTGGGGGCATCAAGTGTGAAGGCTCCAAAGGTGGAAAAGAAATTTCTGTCTGTGAGGAATTGAAAGAAGGCTAGTGTAGTTGAGTACTCCAAGGCAGATGAGTGGTCCAAAATAAAGCTGAGAGAATTAGGCAAGGGCCAGATCATGCCCCACCTTGGAGACCCTAGAGAATATTTTATTTTACTCTGGTTAGAATGGGAATTCATTACAGGGAAGCCCCTTTAGCCAATATTGGTATTTCATTTTTAGTTCTAGATATTTTTTCCTAATATCTCACCACAGACTCCTAGAATGAATTACCAGATTCACTCTCTCCCCACCCCTTTATCTATTTAATATTCTCTGCCATGCCTTTTGATATATTTCTGCCCTCTCCCCCCACCCCCCCATTCTTTAATTAAATCCATTCTCAAACTTTGTGGTAGGGTGAATGGTACAACAAAAACATGTACTTAATCTTAATCCATGTCTCTGTGGGTGTGAACTCATTATAAATAGGACCTTTTGAAGAAGTTATTTCCAGTTAAGTTGTGGAAAACTTAAGCAGTGTGGGCTGTTGCATTCTGAAAAGATATTAATGATCTTGAATGCCCAAAAACATTGCAAACAAATTGAGAAAAAAACCAAAATATTGTAAACATGTTGACCACAAATGGGGAATAATAAAATTGAGAAAAACATGTTTTTGTAGTAAGTGATTACCAGACATCTGTGCAAGGAAATGGTAGGTATTGGCTTGATGCCAGGCAGATGGGCACTTCTTATAAAAGCTCAGTGCAGATGTCACTTTGGTGAGTGTCAGGTTGAGGCAGACTGATACCTGGTCACTCTGGCTCTCTGCCTCAATGTCTGTGCTGAATATGAAGAAGCTCTGCCACTCTCACTGCAGCACTGTGACCAGTGCTTCCCACCACTGGCTTTGGAAACTCCACTGAAAACCATGTGAGACCTGGTCCCGATCCATTCCTTAAAGATATCCACCTAAAGTCCATTGGCTCTCAGGCAATGGATTTTAAAGACTCTGGTAGCTTCTACCTTTAAATGATGTGTGTGCCCTTGACCTGGTTATTGTATATTGGTTATTTTGGCAGCTTACAATTAAGGAAGCAAATAAATTACTTTGAGCATTCAGATTAGAATTGTGTCAGGTCTGCTTTCAAGTGCTAAATTTACTTTTAATTTCGATCTGCTTTGTATTTGTTATGACAACTATACATGGCATGGACTTTAATCTGGGTTTCTGGATGCTTTATAAAGAGAACCTAGAAGTCACAGGAGATTAAAGAGAAGATATCCCCCTATGATGGGAATGCCAACTAACCCCAAGGGTGGCCAGAAGCTAGTACCAGAGCACTATGGTCTTCAGGGAGAAAGCAATCCTCGTCTATGTATTGATTTTGAACTTCTAGCCTCAAAACTGTGAGCCAATGAATTCTTGTTGTTTAAGCCAACCTAAAATTCTGACAAAGGCAAAAGTTCTGTAGATTCCTGCTTTAAATATTTTATTGGGGGAAATCAGTAGAGTACCTTTGAAAATCAATTTCAGCTTGATTGCCACCATCATACCAACTACATATAGTTCCAAATTTCAATTCCCTCTTTCTCTAGACTCAGCGTAGATCTAAAGAGGGAGTTTAAAATTTGGTATATTCATACAATGGAATATTACTCAATTGTAAGTAGGAATGAAGTATTCATCCATGTTGTCCATGTCACAACATGTGACAACAGGGACGACTCTCAATGCCCTTATGTTGAGTGAAGTAAGCCAGTCACTAAAGGACAAAGATTACATGATCTCACTGATATGAACTAAGGATATTGAGCAGACTTATGGAGGTACAGCCTGGAGGATATGTTATCAGGAGTTAGAAAGGGAGTAGAGAGTAGTGAGCTGATGCTCAATCTGGGCAGAATCTAGGATACGGTAGACAGGGGAGGTTTGGCAGCAGATAAGGGTGATGGTGATGAAGCAGTGTGAATTGTGTCAGCGATGTTGGAGTGTGAGTGTGAGCAAGGTTGTGGGAGTGGGTTGAGCTATCCATAGAGGTGGGGGAGGGCTGGAGGTAGGAACAGGTGAACTCTGGGGAGGTAGAGCACTGTAGTTGAGAATACAATTATGGGAATGACTATGGCAGGGGAGGGCCACTGGTGCAAGGTGTCTGTGGTGGGGGAATGTGTGGGGAAGGGGGCACCTGTGGCATGCCTCTATGGAATATGCATATGTTCATGTACATGAACATATGCATATTCCATAGAGGTATTCTCTCAGTGGGTGGAGACCCATACAATAACCAACAAAATATTAAATTGCCATCCTGTGGAGTCCTGCTACATTCTCTAATAGAGTGGCAAGAATCTCTAAAATACCTACTAAAATAAAACAGACCAATATACCAAGCCCTCAATATTAATACTTATATTTATGAACCTTATTTTTAGAAAATTGAAACTTAGCTTAAAAATATCTACTGCCTAAGAGTTACCTCCTGAAAACCCCCTTGTTACTCAAATGTACCCTCTCTCTAAACCAAACTCAGCAAATGAACTCACTACCTTCCCCATCCCCAGCAGTGGGACATGACTCCCAGGGACAAGCCTCCCTTGTACCAAGCGATTATCAAGTGCCAACTAGCAATGCATTTGGAAAAGACCTTTACCAAAAGGGGGGAAAATTAAATATGAAAGAGTTTTTATGGCTAAGAGGTTTCAAAGTGAGTCAGGAGGTCATTCCAGAGGTTACGCTTATGCACATCACAGGCAGATCTCACTAACTGCCACAGTAAACAAAGCCTCAAACAGAGGTGCTCCTGATGGCTCTAGAGACATCTGGACACTATAGGCAAGGCATACAACCCCATGAAATCAGCACCTTGGAATATATGATAATCTATTTCCCCAACGTAACCGAATTAGACTCATTCATAATTTCCCTGCACATGATTTTTCCACCCATTTTATTTGAACCTATAATTAGCACTATACCCATTAAATAGACATCCAAGAGGCTTAATCTTTGATTTGTTCATGTGATGATTGAGCCCTGAATCTCAGCAGAGTTGCAGTCAACACCCACTCTCCAGTTCATCAGACTTGCCCAGGACAACTAACAAAATAATAATGATGGACAATGCCCTCCCAAAAAGCAAAGAGTATCTACAACTGCAAGCAAAACAGTTCCTTCCATCTGCCCCATAAGATCTAAGTTCCCTCTCAATCTGAAGTCGAAGGGGCATCACCATCCCAAAATCCTCAAGATTGAGGAATGAACAAACATAAGGGGAGAAAGCAAACATGGACCAAAGTTGACTTATTATTATTTTAGTAATGGAAGAACTTGTAACATTTATATAAAGATAGTGGTTACTAGAGGTTCTGAGGGGAAGGGTAGGGAAGAATAGTTGGAACATAGGGCATTTTTAGGGCATTGGAATTGTTCTGCATGATTTTGCAATGATGGATATAGGCCATTATACATTTTGTCAAAACCTATAAATTGTACAGTACAAAGTGAAGACCATAGGATAAACTGTAGATTATGGTTAGTAGCAGTGCTTCAATATTTGTTCATCAATTGTAACAAATGTACCACACTAATGTAAGATGTTATTAATATGGTAAAATGTGAGGGGGGAGGAGTGGGGCATATGGGAATTCCCTATATTTTCTATGTAGTAGCTTGTAATCTAAAATTTATTTAAAAATAAAGTTAAAAGAAAAGATAAAAAAGAGGGAGTTTAGTTGAATGATAAGTCCATGTCCCCAAGTTAAGACTAATATCATTTTTTCCCTTTTTATTTCTAATAATACATATATGAAGAACTCTTTTTGAGTTGGGGGTACAGGTGAGGTTCCTATCCAAGGAAGCCACGAATGAACACCAAGCAAGACACAGGCATGGGGAGAAATCAGGATTCCTCTCAAAGAATTCACACAATTCAGAGAGTAATTATAACTCTCAGTTTTCTCACAATATAATGCCTACAAACCTTTTGTATAAAAAATTCATGAATATTAGGGTTTTTATCTTCATCAAATATTTTTTGTAACCAACCATGCACAATGTCCTAAACCAGGTATGAGGGACTGAATGGACTGATGGCATATATCATTCATTCAACAAAAATACAATGAATGATAAACCCTGTTCTAGCATCTGGGGATATAGCCATGAACAAGGAAACGTGGATCCTTCCCTCTCTAAGCTTCCATTCTGGAAGGTTGAGGCAGACAATAAGAAAATTGAAGAGGATAAATTTTAGAAAGTAAAAACTGACACAGTCATAATCATCAAAAGAACAAATACGTATGTCTTGTGCCAACAACAGTTACTGTCATATATTTTACATATATTAATTCATTGTATAATCACAATAACCCTAATAGACAATACCATAACTGCCTCCATTTAACAGATTAGGATATTGAGTCACCAAGTGGTTAACTAATTTGTTTGCAGCTAAGTAGATCCTGGAACTGAATCCAAATAGCTTAGCTCCAGAGTCTGTGTTCCTAACTTTCAAGCTAACCCAGAGGTGGTATAGTCAGAAAAGGAATCTCTCAGGATTGATATTAAATGTGAGGCATTACAAATATGGATAAGCCAAGGATTTAATATGTTATTACATGATTCAAGTGACTTTAAATATAATTGAAATGAATAAAATATCTACAACAGTGATAAAATAATCTATCTGTAATGCTCACTTTATGCCAGACAGTGTCTTTAAAATGCTGCATGCATCATCTCCTTTAGTTCACACAACATTCCTATGAAATGGTCCCACATATGCCCATGCCCATAAGGAAAAAATGGAGTTTCTAAGGTAACAAGTAACCTGTTTTGGATCAGCAAGAGTAAGGGGCAACCCTGTGTATTCAGATCTACGTATCAGGCACTATGCTCAGTGCTTTCTGGAGTGAGTGAATTATAACTGTTTATATTTCAAGCAATGAAAATACTTGTTGGTAGGTTTAGTTCCTGGGGTTGTAACAACATGTGATGGTTTGAAGCTGTATGGACCCCAGAAAATCGTGTTCATCAAGTTAATCCATCTCTATGGGTATAAACTTATTATAAATAGGGCCTTTTGATTAGGTTGCTTCAGTTAAGGTGTAGCCCAGGGAGGATCTTAATTCTCTTTACGAGAGTCCTTTTTAAGAGAATGAAATTCAGAGAGAGAGAAACAGCCACCGAAGCCAGAAGCTGAAAGCAACAAAACCTAGAAGAAAAGAGAGAGACCAATATATGCCACCATGTGCCTTGCCATGTGACAGAGGAGTTCAGGATCACCGGCAGCTGGTCTTTGGGAAGAAAGCATCACCTTGATAATGCCTTGATTTGGACATTTTCACAGCCTCAGAACTGTAAGCTTGTAATCTAATAAATCCCCATTGTAAAAGCCAACCTATTTCTGATTTATTGAACTGTAGCGGCATAGAGAATAAAACACCACACAAAGGTCATCTCATCTTCTGGAAATGACTGTGTAGCATAATAAAAACCTGGCTGGTCACTGTCCCTAGTTCTTGGGGAAGCAAATTCTGAATCTTTGGAGCTCCCTATGATAGGAGTGTTTTGTTATACATTGTGGGCCCAGGACCACACCTGATTGTTCATCTGCTAATGAGATGGCAGTGTGTGGCCAGCACACCTGGAGTCTTAGGGTGAGGGCTGGTGATACCAGAAAGACCAACCCTGTGATTAGGGGATTGGGACTTAGAGCCATGTGATAGCAGCCTGACATGCCCCCCTCTAGTAGGGGAGGGGGGCTACAGATTGAGTTCAGACCAGTCACATGAGTGGGTACTGAATCCTCCAATCATGTCTAGTTAAATATACCCCATATAAACTGGGGGCACTTGAAGTTCAATGAGCTACTATACCATGGTTGATAATGAAATCACTGTGCTGGAAGGATAATGTGCCTTCCCCTTGGAGAGGACACAGTAGCTTGCGTTTGAGACCCTCCCAGACTCACCCTGTGTGTCTCTTCTCCTGACCTCTTATTTGTATCCTTTTACAATAAAAAGCTCTAATTGTAAGTAAAGTGATTTCAGTGAGTTCTATAGGTCATTCTAGTGAATTATCAAATTCAAGGGGTGGTGGGAACCCCTGAATTTGTAGCCAGTTGGTCAGAAGTATGGGTGGCCTGGGCTCCCCCAACTTGTGACTGATGTGTGAAAAAATACCTTGTAGAGGACTCCCTTGAACCAGTTAGAGGCAGAATTGAATTGGATTAAATTACTGCAGTCTTTGCAGTTGCTGATGGAACTTTTAAACTTTCATGTGTCAGAAGCAGTTGGAAGTTGGGAAGTCCAATATGGTTACTTTCACTTGTCAGCAGTCTGTTCTTCAACTGCATATTTGTATGAAAAAATCCTTATACTTTTTGTTATAGCTTGAGCTTTTATTTTAAACTTCCTCTGCATATTGCCTTTAAATTTAATAAATTATCCCAGCATCTATCCTTAATTGCATGTAAGTGAATGAGAAAGAGAGAGGGAAAGAGTAACACAGAGAAAGATGGGGAGGGAGAGAAGGAGGGAGAGAGATACAGGGAATGAATCAAACTGGTATGCCACAAAACATCTTCAAAGATGTGATACACATTGATTGATAATTACCATTCATTATCTCATATATTCAGAGCTTTGATTTTGGATTTGTGCAGTAGTAATCAGGAATTGGGAAGAAACAAAGAGAGTAAAATAGCCACTGAATCTTTTGTCTCCCTAAAGTGTTCCAATGGCCAATAAGATTTCATGTTCTACCACAAAACTTCTAGGTAAACACAATTTAATATTCTGATGACTACTAAGTAAATGATAGTAGAACAGATTAATGAGAGCAAATAAGCAACTTAATGTAAGTCTTTACTCATAAATGAGCCTATTCAATTGGACATCAGTGGCCTATTTCCTTGTGTTTTGGTATTTTCCTAGCTCTTAGACATCCATTCAGTTAATCTCTCCATCCATATACTACAAAGGCATCCTTTAAGCAGACATATACTGAGAAACTACTAGTTCTAGGCCTTTTCTCTAACCAAAGAAAACATATAGGAACTTATAGGTGGTAGTTGATGTCCTGAGCATGGAAGCAAATTCCTAGAAAAATTCTTATTTCATTTGGGGAAAAAACAACAAAACACCCAAAACTGAGGGCTGATAACACAACCCTGGGGAATGAAGATATTGAAGGAGAAAAAAGTAAAACCTAGGGAATAAAACTTGGAAGAAATGGTCAGAAGTTAGAAGAACAGAAAAGGTATAACTTCTGAATAAGTAAAGACAGCTCTGTGAGGTCCAGAGGATTCAGAAACCAGGAGGTTAATAGCTATCTCAGTGTGAGTTTGGAGGCAACTATGGGTTGAAAAGTAAAGGGTAGGCAAGGATTAGAAAACATAATCAGGGCTTATCTGGTTGAGAAGTCAACTTTGGAGAAAAACAGAAAGGGTCAACAATAAAAGGATATTCAGAGCCAAAGGAGAGATGGCAATACCAGGTGGAGGGGAATTGAGCATTTTCACAGTCTGTGGAAGAAGTAAGTATAGAGGCAGAAATTGACAGTTCAGGAGAGAGAAATGCATATGGTCAAGATCCTCTCAGATCTAGAGCACAGTAGCATAGCTATGTGAGCTTTGAAGATGGTAATACAACTCCCTTAGGCACTGGAAAAAGAAAATGAGATGATGATTTTTAAGCATGAGAATATGAAGTAGAAGGAATACACAATTAAAAAATGCTATTTTCCTAGGTGACAAAGAAAAGGTCAATGACTGGGGAAATGGAGTAGAGGATTTGAGGAAGCTGGTACAGATATGAAATATCTGTGATAGCGAATGTGAAAGGAAGCTAACTAAGGGCATTTGGACTTATTAAGAGGGCATGGAAGAGCCAGCTGAGTTTTTTATTTATTTGATAAATGTTGAGCTAGAGTAGCATTTCTCAACTTCTTTCCTATGAACCACCTGAATTAGATTTTCCTAGGGTCCTTGTTAATAAGGCCAATTTCTAGATCCCATTCCAGAACTTACTATGTCTTCTCAGTGGATTTTGATCTATGCTGAATTTGGAACCACTGACCTAGAGCAGTTTCTAAACTTTCTCAATCCTGAGAATCACCCAGGATCTTGATACGGTACAGATTCTTGGCCGTCAGTCCAAATATACTGAACTAACATCCTTAGTGGAAAGTTCTGGGAGTCTCTACTGTTAACAAGAGGACTGGGTTTTTCTGAGGATCAGTAAAGTTTAAGAACACTGACCTAAAGTTTAGATATGCTGGAGTATGATAAAGTATTAATAGTGGTATGTGAATTTACAAGATATTTCTTTAAAATTTATATATAGTAAAGTTGGCTTTTATTGGTGTTCAATTACATAAATTTTTGCCACATGTTTAGATTTTATAACTACCACCAAACTCAGAATCCAGAATAGTTCTATCATGCCAGAAACTTGCTCATGCTAGCTCTTTGCAGCTACACCCTCCTCCTCACCCCTGGCAACCACTGATCTATTCTCTACCACCATGGTTGTGTCTATTTGAGAATGTCCTAGAAAAGGATTCATACAGTATGTAACCTTCTGAGACTGGCTTCTTTCACTCAGAATAGTGCCTTGGAGATGCCTCCATGTTGTTGCTTTTATCAAGAGTTTGTTCCTTTTTGTGGCTCAGTAGTATTCCATGGCAGGGATGTTCCACAGCTTACTCACTGAAAGACACTGGGGGTGACTCTAGTTTTTATGATAAGGATAATGCTGCTATGGACACTTCTGTACAGATTTTTGCATTTATATACCTTTTATTACTTTATGGAAAATAGCTGGGAGTGGGACGTCTACAAAAGATGATTTACTAATTCATTAGCAAATAGTTATTAAACAGACATTATGTATAAATGGAGTTTTACCTCTATGCATAGAAGAATTAACATAAAGTTGAATAAGATGCAGAATGGCCTTCAGCACATAGAAGAGATGGGCATATACACTGTTATTGCAAAGCAGTGAAGGATGGGATAATGGGCAGAGGCTCACGGGAAAGTGCTGACTGTGGCTTGAATAATAACATACTCAACTTAACGTTTTCATATTGAAATATGGGTATGATTATATGGAAGGACCACTTTCTCCTCTTATTGCCATGGCCAATATCATAGAACCCCATGGACTACAAAGCACTGTCCAAGCTAATGCAAGTAAAGAAAAAACCTTCAGAGAGATTTCTATTCACCACTATGTCTAAACATCAGCAAATACAATGCTGAAGAAAGAAAGGAAAAGTCACAAGTATGTGTGTTTTCTGGGGACCAGAGGGCATGACTATTTCAAAGGGGGGTGGGTAGGTTAAGCAGTGTAAATTGTTGGTATTCTAGGGAATGAAAATGGGTGCATTCAAAGCATTTTTGTGTTGTGAAATCATGGATGACAGGAAATAGATTTCTCATTTAATGGTAAGCTTCATTAGGATGGCTGCCTTTCCTCTGGCTAGGAAGAGCCAGCTGTGGCACCTGTTCTCCAAGTCTAGCAAAATACTCAATGGCATGTGTTAGATTGAGGTTTCCCTACAATGGATGCTTTCTGATTGGGGGTCCCAGGGTGAAATAAAATCCAGCAATAAACTACTTGCAGGAGGTGCAGTCACAAATTGGTAATGAGATTACAAAATGATGCTCTCTAGAGTCTTGCCCCCAAGCCAGAAATCAGAACAGGCAAAACAAAGAACTGTGTTATTTGAGTTAAGCTGTCTGTGAACAAAGCAAAATAATAAAGTGAGTTTGTTTTAGTGAAAAGTAAGATGGAGGAGGTGAAGAGCTGTCTGTTCTTGCTTCCAAATTGGAGCAAACAGGAGACTTTCGAATCTCCCTTGGCTTTAAAAACAGGCTCAGGAAGCCCATGTGTCTAAAAACTAACACACATCTGTTTTGAAATCTGCTTCCAAGTCTTTATTTTTGAATAAGACAACATTGATTTTGCACATTACCAGAAGAAACACTGTACGCTGAGAATGACTGATAGATCTAAGTTGGTCAAGGAACAACTGGATCTACTAGTGTGAAATGAATGGCAAATGCCTGCCTACGTCTAGTGAACATGCTTCTAACATTGTGAAAAATAAACAAGAGAATTAGGAAAGTACAGAGAGGCTGTTTGAATGTGGCATCAGTGGACGTGTTCCTTGGCAGACTTGACTGCTACACCTAGAGTGTAATCACAGTGCTGACCATAGCACTGGCTTAAGACAGGAGGTAGAACAAGCATGGATGAGGACTCTATTGCTATTCAACTGCCTGCAGAAAGGAACAATTTGCTTACCATGAAAGTTGTTTATGGATTATAGCTCTATGTATGGAATATAGATATATTTGTGGAATATAGCTATGTATGTGTGCATATATATACACACATGCATATATACACACACATACACACATATATATACATTTGTGTGTGTGTGTGGTATATAGTTATGGGCAATGCGATAGTCTCAGCAAAAGAGGCACTGTTTCGCCTTCTGATATAGAGCTCGAGTAATCGCCACTTATCCTCATTCTGCAAAGTGATATTTCTATGATACTATACATTTGCAACATGACTTGTGACCATTAAATTCCTGAGTCCCTGAGAAGAATATAGGTGACAAGGATTAATTTTATTACTGTCTTTTCACATTGCTCATAGTTACACATGTTATAGTTACCCTGAAAAATAGCTTTTCTTCCTATCATTCCCAGGTCTATTATCCCGCCACACGAAACAAAAGGGTGAGGTCATCTTGCTTCCTGTTTCTCTTCTGTCTGTCCATAGTTGACTGTTGTTAATCTCCAGAAACTTCTCTTAGAATGGCTCAGGGTTATAACAACATTCACAACGATAGCAGCAGTGCAGCAGGCAGCTTTAATTGAGCATTTACTATATGCCAGGCAATGACCTAAAAACTTCACAGCCTTAATACTTACCACAAACTTCAGAGACAGATAGTCTTCCTCGAACAGATGAAGGAAAATAAGGATGACACCTTGCTCAAAGTTGTAACTAGAATGTAGGGGAGCCAGGAATGGCACCCAAGTTTTCAGTCCACAATATTGCTTATTCACTCCTCCTCAAAAAGATACCTCAATATACGGCTTCTGGTTTCAGTATTATGAGGAACCACCACCTCGCAGCTGAGTGAATTGCTACAACCACCTCTCTCTCTGGCATAAATGGCCAGCTTGTCTCCCATAACCTAGAGCTGTGAGAGGGTAGGGGCTGCTCAGCCAGCAAGCACTGCTCCCAGGCACTCTTTATATGAAGCCACGCAACCAGCTACAGCCAATGGAAAGTGAGTGGATAGGATGTGTGCCACTCCAAAACGAAACTTTTTCAGAGGCAGGCCTGTCTTTCTCTCTATGCTCCCACTGGTTGAATGCCATAATAATGAGATACTATGGGACATCAGGGCCTCAGCAGGAAAATATCCTGAGTCCCCAAGATGCCACATGGGAGAAAGCTATTCACCAATGAAAACACGTGTCATGGGTAGCAAAATGAGTGAGAAGTAAACTGTTGTGTTAAGCTGCAGAAATTGGGAGATGTATTTGCTACCACTGTCTTCCCTACCCTTATTCACCACCTCTTTCACCTACAAGGGACAGGAAACTTCTTCTGTAGAGGGTCAGATAGTAAATATTTTGGGCTTTGAGGGCCACAAAATGTCTCTGTTACATGTTCGACTTTATTTTTTTATAACCCATTAAAATTTAAAAATAATATTAATAATAATTTTTAACTTGAAGGCCATAAAAAACTGGTGGTGTGCTGGATTTGACTGGCAGAGTTTGCAAACTCTGACTCAAAATATTGTTGTCAGACTAAAATTTTAATTATGCATTATATCACATCCCTGCTCACAACATGCTTTGGAGGTATACATCCTCTTTTATCAGCTATAAAGTTCTCTGCCTGAATTTTCACCTCTTCCGTGAGTAGGTAATGCTGGCCTCCATCTAACCACATTATTCTCCAAAACTAGTCTGTCTCCTCTTTCCCCGCTTCACACATTCCCTGTCTCATATGGAGACTTTCCGGCATAGTGCTACCCACCTGCCCAAGTACGCTGCTACCAGTCAGCCAACACCAATCTTTCCTCCTCTGTAAAACTTCACCAGGAAATTCTAATGCTTCTAGATTTACTTCTCTTCTGAGCTCCCGCAACAGGAATCCTACATTGCACTATGCGGCACTAAGTTATATTGTTGGGGTCAACTCTGTACTAGTTAGCGTTCTAGGTCCTGAGCTACAGTGAATATATCATAGCTTATGGAGGACTAGAAAGACCAATAGGTGATGCTCATACACAGCTGTAAGTGCCACCAATGGGAAGTAGAGGGTGACAAAGAAAGCACATAAAGGGATGTTTTGTCTAGTGCCATTTTTTTTGTTGTTGCTCTTGCCAAGACACATTATGTTGCTAGCTAGAGAAAAAATGACTGTGTGTGTGTATATGTGCTTGTGTGTGTTCTCTTTTGCAGAATGATGAGCATATTTCAGAGGTGCATTCATTTAAGGAAGATAGAAGAACTCAGATCAAATCAATTAATTTTATCATACTTATGTGAAAGGCACTATCTTCAGATACACTATTTATAATTAAACTACTCCTGGGATAAGCTTGAAATGGATAACAATAAAATTGCAATTAATATCATGATTATTAAAATAAAAATTAAAACGGAAATGTGATATAATCCAAGGGAGAATGCAATTATACCAGAAAGATGGGTTATAACAAAGAGGCAGGAAGTATGTCTCTGAACTACACAATAAGCAAAGCAAAAACATGTGAAATGATGATAAATAGATAGATAGATAGATAATACTGACTGATTAAAGAAAGGGAATCAGTTAACCCACACAGTTGAATCACCTGTAGAGATTTTAAAAAATAACTACGGACAGCGCGCCTGCGGTCCCGCGGATCTGTCTCTTGCTTCAACAGTGTTTGAACGGAACAGACCCGGGGCCTAGTCCCCACATCTCTTCAGCGTCGACCACCTTCCAACTGAGTCTCAAGTTGCAACCTTCGGACCAACTTCTCGGCCCTCCCCTAGCTTCCAGGAGCAGCTAACACCGTGTGTTTGTGGTTAGCTCCTCACTGTCGACCAACCATGACCTCCCAGATCCGTCAGAATTATTCCGCCGAAGTGGAGGCCTCTGTTAACCGCCTGGTCAACCTGCAGCTGCAGGCCTCCTACACCTACCTCTCTCTGGGCTACTATTTCGACCGCGACGATGTGGCCCTGAAGGG
>JAQZBX010042928.1:0-13611 GCA_029593785.1 Cabassous unicinctus | reverse complement strand
GAGGAGTGGTACAAAGGAACTTTTGGGGTGGTGTAACTATCTTGATATAGTGATATCATGCCTCTGTAATTTTCACTATTGTGTTCAGTGGCATACTGAGAATTCATGTTCCTACTGTTAAAATGAATTCATATTGTAATGGTCAACTGGAATGTTTTAAATTCTTATTGTTGGTGATATCTCTTATTAGAGTATTATGTATTCTGATTGTTAGCAGAGAATGAAGGTTTGTGGATTTACACCATCAGTGATGTCATGAAGTGTAATTGCTTATAATATGATGATAAATTCACCTTTCAAGTGGTATCCAGTGGGCCTTTATAAACTCACAAAATATCATGTGATTCTTCTTTATAGCAAAGAGAAAGTCCAGGGTACAGGACTGGGAGCTTGCCTCACACACTGTTCTCAGACTCCTTGTCCCTGGACTGCGATGAAGGGAGATGGCCTATATAGTGAGGCCATTGTGGTACTTCAGGAACCAAAGATCCTAAAGGAGAGGGGGTAGAGAGGGGAGATTCAGATTTGAATCTACTTGGGCTTACTGGTTGCTTTTGCAAGCCCCTGCCTCAGAGGAGAAGATGAGTACCACAAGGCAGAGCACAAGGCTCCAGCAGAACTGTTTGAAATTCCCCACAAGGGTCTCCCTCCCTCCTCTGCTCTTCCTCCCGGAGTGCATCTCATCAGCATCGGAAGGGCTGGTTCCCGGCACTGCCTTCCCTGCTTGGCCAGGATCCCTGAGGAGCTGAGCTAATGAGTGGATAACACGCATTTGCCAAGGCTTTCCTGGATGTGGTACCTGGGTTTTGTTAATTTTTAAATGCCACCATCCTTGGCTGAAGACCATTTAATTCTCTCACAGCGGTCATTTATTTTTAGCATTTGCTTATTTCCCTCTACCTTACTTGGGAGTGGGGGTAGGGGGCACTTAAAGAAACCATCAGTCCAAGCCAGCTTGCTGTCCTGCAGGAGAAGTTTTCCATGCCTGTCTTTGTGGGCCACGGCAACTCCACAGGTATTCTTAGAGCAAAGAGTTGATGTGGCTCTTGCAGCAGGACAGGACCAATGGCATCCTTCCTGGGAGACTCTTCTTCCTTGCTGGCTGGCCAGAGACAGAGCAGGTGGAGCACGCCTGCACCTGTGCTTTAATGCAGGCCCTTAGGGGTTTGATCATGAGGAGGTCTACCCAGCCTTAGGGGCCCTAGAGCCTCTTCTCAGGGTCACCAGCCTGTTCTTGGCCTGACTTCACATGCTGCAGCATGGTGCTTCCTTCTGCCCAAAGAGGCTGAGCTTTGTGCTGTTTAATTACCTGACTGTGGTGATGATGATGGCTATAGATGCCTGGGCACCTTCTGTGTGCCAGGCCCATGTCAAGCACTTTCCATATTTGCTCCAATCCTCATTGCAATCCTAAAAGGGAGGGATTATTATCTCTATTTTATAGATAGGGAAAATGAAGCTCTCAGATGCCCAAGGTTGTGTAGTTAGTGAAAGGACAAGCAGGGATTTGAATCTGGTTCTCTCTGAACCCCAAACCCTTTTTCTTTCAACTGAACTTACACTGCCTCTGGAGGGAAGAGGCAGGGAACAAGACCATGGGGATGGATCAAGGGGTCCTGGGACCAGTGGTCAAGTCAGCACAGTCAGGGTTTCTTGATGACCTATTATGTGCTGGGTCATTTCAAGAAATATAAAAAGACAGACTACACTCCTTGTCCTTAGGAAGCTGACAGTCAGAAAAGAATAAAACCACTTCCACTTTGACTAAAGAATGAGGCAAATGGTCACATAGAGTGCTGGAACAGGGGAGGTCACATTGTTTAGAGGCTAGATCATGAAAGGAGGGTCTTTCACTTGAGTTGGACCTTGAAAGATGGATAGGATTTTCACTGGCAAAGGTAGGAACTCTAGAAGGACAGCATTTCTGGAAGAAGGACCATTGTGAGCATAGCCAGAGCTAAAAGGAGAAACTGGCAGGGTCTGAAGACCAGAGAATGTGAAGGAAAGACCTTAACTGAAAGGATTGTCCAGGATCCTTTCAGGCATGTGGTATGACTGTGGGCTCTAGAACCAGATTACCTAGGTTCAAGTCCAAGCTCTGCCTCTTAGTTATATACTTTAGCAAGTTCTTTCACTTCTCTGTGATTGTTTCCTCAGCCATAAAATGGGAATAATATGGAGATCTACCTCAAAAAGGCTTTTGAGAGGTTTAAGTGGGTAATAATGCCTGTCATGTAATAAGCAATTAAGTTATATTATTCAATAAGGGTTTGCTACTTTAGTTAATAGTAGTAGTGGTAGTACCTTAATTATTATTATCAGCAATACTATTCTGCTGCTGGTTGTGGGTAGCCCCAGGAGGAAGTTAGTGAAAGGCCTGCAGGTAAACCTACCTCTGACTAAGGTAGGAGAATTACCCATCACTCGCTGGTATCTCAGAGGTTCCTCAGAAGCAGTAGGGCTTTGGGAATTCTTTTTTCAGTTATTTTTATCCAAGAAGCTGGGCCCTGAACATGGGGCTCCAGAGCAGGGTGTTCTGATGCAGGGCTGGCTCTTGTCCTAGGTGGCCACCTGCCCAATGCAGGACAGTGCCCAATATTTCCCAGCAAGGAAGGGTGGGTGGTGGTGCTGGCCAGGTGCCCGGAATGTCAGCACTATGCCCTCAGAAAAGTGTGCTGGGCTTGACGTTTCTCCCACCAGTGCTGTTGTGGCTGATTATCTCTGAGTAACAAAGAGTCATTTCTAATCCCATTTGGAATCTTTGCTCAAGATAATCCTTTTTTGTAGTAATGATATTCCAATTCAAGCATGCACTGTTTCTAGTTTGGCAGACACACACCTCGACCTCAGGCAACCCAAGATACTGCTCCCTGGAAAGCAATGCCAGCTCATTTGCCTAACATGACAGTCTTGGGGTAACACCCCCCACCCCCACCCACTCTCCAACACCACATCCCATCCTGGAGTTTTGTGCTCAATGCTGTGTCTTCATGGAGTGTGTCAGCTAGGGACAGGAGAGCATCCAGTGCTCATCCAGTTCAGCTGCGTGTGTGTTTGGGGGGTGTGCTGTTTCATTTTTTAGGGATTTTGTTATGGCCCAGTTCTTGTTTCTTTTCTTTTAAAGATACTAGACATACCCTGTGCCATGAGTTGCTTACTTAAATAAGGCTGCCAGGTTGGTGGGTCAGGGGCCTGCAGCAGATACATGATGTGTGTGTCTGGATTTCAGCAACGTCTTTGGCTGTCATTACATCCACAGGAATAAAAATGTGATGTGGCTTTAATTGTGTCCCCCAAAAGATATGTTGAAGCCCTAACTTCCTGTACCCGTGAATATGACCTTATTTGGAAATAGGGTCTGTGCAGATGTAATCAAGTTAAAATGATGTCATACTGAATTAGGGTGGGCCCTAAATCCAATGACTGATATCTGTATAAGGAGAGGGAGATTTGGAGATGGGAAGACACTGAGAGACTCAGAGGAAAGGAGGCCATGTGAAGGCAGAGGCAGGGCTTGAAGTGTTGCCACTATGAGCGAAGGACACCAAAGATTGCCGGCAATCACCAGAAGCAAGGAAAAGAGTCTTCCCTAGAACCTTCAGGGGGAATGTGGCCTTGCTGACACCCTGCTTTCATGCTTCTAACCTCCAGAATTGTGAGAAAATATGTTTATGTTGTTTTGAGCCACCCAGTTTGTGATACCTTGTTAGGGCAGCCCTAGGAAACTAATATAAATAGTACAGACTAGTAAATGGTGAATGACCTGGTTGGCTATTTATATATGAATGGCTTTCAGACTGGAGGGCAGGTTCTAGCGGTGAGCCACAGGGCTCTGGCTATTAAATAGTTATATCACTGATATCACTGATAAATGCCAACCAAATTAGCAGATGGTGAAAAAATTGGGGGCATTAAATAGATCTCAATGAGTCAGAGCAGTGGTTAATCTATGGTGATAAAAATTAATGGGGATAAATGTATACACTTAAAACCAAAAAATTAACTGTAAAATCCAGAGTGAGGGATGCCCTATTTTTTTTTAAATATTTATTTTATTTACTTTTTATTTTTCTTTCTTTATCCCCCCTCCCCCAGATGGTTCTCTCATCTGCCTGCTCATTGTTTGCTCGCCTTCCCCAGGAGGCACCGGAAACCGAACCCGGGACCTCCCACATGGGAGGTGAGTGCCCAACGGCCTGAGCCATATCTGTTCGCCGCGGGCTGCGGCATCTGCTGGCTTATGGCATTAGCTTGTTGCAGTGGGAGGCAGCGTGTAGCTCGTTGCAGCAGGAGGCAGCATCTACTCATCTTCATTTAGGAGGCATCGGGACCTGAACTCAGGACTTCCCATGTGGTAGGCGGGCATCCAACTGGTTGAACCACATCCACTTCCCAGGGATGCCCTACTTAGCAACACTAAGAAGTGATGCCTAGGAGTTAAATAAAAACTGAGTGTGTGCTAGGCTCTATGTGCAAGGAAACCAACATGGTCAAGGTGCAGTGCTGTCTTTGGGGAGCACACAGTGTAGTTGTGTATAACATAGTCGTGAAACACCTGAGCTTTGGAATGAGACTGCCTGAGATTCAAACTTAGCCCTCCCTCTTACTAGCTCTCAGTTTCCTCATCTGCAAAGTAAAAATAATAATAGCACCTTCCTCTGCATAAGGTGGTTGTAAAAATTGAGTAAGTTAATACATGTAAAACTGCTTAGTGCAGTGCCTAGCACATAGTAAGTGCACAATAGGTATTAACTCTGCTGTTATTAATATTTTTGTTTCCCTTATTGTTGTTATTTTCATACAAAATCTAAGAGTTATACCAGCCCCATTGTACTGTTGTGGGTCATTTGCCTAGAAAGAGTCCAGTCAGGTCCATACTGTGGTAAGAAGCCCTAACAACCAGAATTTGATCACATTGCCCCATTGTTTTGGCAACTACATTATGAACCATAGTTTGAAAGACATGGGCATATATTTACAATTAAACTGAGTATGTGAAATTAGGATTGTCTGGAAAACCCTGTGATGGTTGATCTTGATTCGTTGGCCCTCTACGTAATGTGCCATGTCTTCCTTGAGCCTTGCCCTCAAATAACCTCACCTCTGTCCAAGCCCACCACTAATTTTGACTCTTGTTCAACTGAATCAGACTCCCCCCACAGATAGCTTCTGTGACCTGCTTTGCTTTACCATCTGGAAATACCACTGTCCCTGGTAATAGTAGGGCTCAGTTACTATGGGATGGTATGACAAACTAATGAAAGATCATGGGTGGACCCAGACAGACCTGGCTTTGAATCTTGGTTCCTTTGCTTATTTAAAGTGTACACATAGGCAACTCACATTATCTTACTGAGCCTCAGTTTACTCCATCATAAAATAGGACTAGTACCTCACTGCAGGTTGTTATAAGGTTCTGAAATAATGAATGTAAAATGCCTAACACACTGTAGCTGCTTTGTTATGATTATTGATCTTTACCTTTTGAGGTAAGTAAACAAAAGATTATTATCCTCATTTGAGGAAATTGGGGCACATTTTCTACATAGGTACCTACTTCCTACCTAATCTTTCATTTATTTCCTAAGGAAGCTAGTTTTAAAAAGAAAACTGCTCTTCCTGCCCTTTCCACCCCCCAGCTAATGCCCAGGACCTCTAGATTTAACACATGCCCGTGCCTTTGGTCAGGCCACCCTGCTTTCCTGAGCAGCTAGTAGATGAGGGTACTAAATGAGCCACAGCTCATTTGACTTTCCAGCAAATCTCCTGAATTGTGACCTCTTTGCTCCCTCCCTCCATTAAGGTGTACACTGGGTTGAGAACAGGTTTATCCACTCTTTGTCTTCTCCTTGGGACCCATGACACTCCTCACAGAGGCCCTATGCTTTCCATGTAGCAGGGGAGGGGAGAAGGGGAGCAGCAGGGGTGGAGGAGCTTCTCCTGAAGCCTGACATTGTGTGGGGATGACCTGGAGCTGGGATCACTGCCCTTCTTGCTTCACCAGCTCCAGCTGCTCGCCAGCCGTCTTTGACCCGCCTGGCCAGCATCGGCCTCAGCTCACACCACAGGTTTCCTTGGTCCTCGCTAAACAATGTGACGACCCCAAGCCCCTCTGGCCACTGAGAGCAAAAAGCCTTAACGGCAGTCAATTTAACTGCCCTCCCATGCATTGTGACTACACCATGCTCAACAAGATCAGTGCAAGCCACCAGTCCTACATGTGCTCCCGTCTCTATTCTAATTACAACCTGATCAGCAAATTAAAACGTGCCTCAAGGGGACTGTGGCTCCAGAGTGAGTTCTTTGCATCCCAGGAGCTGCCACATAGGGGCCACCCTCCTGTTCATTTCCTCTGCTCATCTGAGAACTGCCTGGGGCCCAGGAAGGGCCTGGTGTTCAGGAGAGGGAGAGGGAGGTTTTCCACAGCTAAACCACCTGTGGCCTAGTTTAGATCCTCAGGAGAGAGAAGGCGGAATAGAGTTGAGATAGTTGCCTTCCACCTTTCTTTCCCATTTCCCACCAAACAAAATAATCGTTTCATTTATTCATCATTCATTCATTTATTTATGCACGTCATTCAGAAAATATCTATTGCTTATCGCTGATCCTGGCCCAGGGCAAGGAGCTGGGAAATAAAGTTGAGACATGGCCCTTGCCGTAGTCTAGTGCAGGGGTTCTTAATAAGGGGTCAATGAGCTTGAAGTGAAATTCCAAAAATATTATTCTTGTGGGGATGTGTTGGTGTGGGTGTGATACATTTATTAAATAATACACAGTATAGTATGGACTTAGTAAGGGGTCTGTGGAACAAAAAAAGGTTAAGAATCCCTGGTCTAGTGAGAAAGGCAAGTAAAAGTGAACAGGCAATCAGGATACAATATGATGAGGGCCACCTATCATGGAGGTGAGTACTGGGTGCTGTGCAGGCAGAGGAAGGACATGGACCCAGACTGGGAGTCAGAGAAGGTTCTGTGGAACTGGTATCTGTGTTGCTGAGGAGGAGCCCTGATGGTGAATGAGCACTAACCAGCTGAAGCAAGGAAGACACTTGCAGCAGAGGAGTGGCATATTTGATGGTCTTTAGTGAACTTCAGGGGGTTCAGTGTGTTCACTGGTTTTCTAGCTCCCAAAAACATTTAAGAATTAGATCAGTGTAAGAATTAGAATTTCTGCAAATCAGAGACTCCCTGGAAGGAATAAACTTTTGGAACAAAGGCTTAATAGTATGCATAAATAGAAGGGGCTAGGGGAAATCAACCCCCAAAAGTCTATCCATGTGGCTGCATGTATGTCCAGCCTGCTGCTTCTATCTGCTGTAGTGTTTCAAAGTGTGTGTCTAACACATTTAACTTCTCCATTCCCTCAGTGGTGGACACTTAGATTGTCTGAAACTCCCCACTGCCACAAATGCTGTGGTGAGCTTCTCTCAAGTGTCCCTTTATGGAACTGTCTGAGAATTTCTCTGAGATATATATATACTCAGGGGCAAAAGCGCTGGGTCATAGGGTACCTTAATTTAACAAAGTACTTCTAGAATGGCTGCACCAGTGTATATCCTGATAGTGCATGATGAGTCCCAGATCCACAAGTCCTCACAAACACTTGGCATTTTTCAGCTTGCTAACTTTTGTCAACATGTTGGATTTAAAGTGATTTCTCATGGTCGCTTTAATTTGCATTTTTTAATAACAAATGAGCCTGAGAATCTCTTCATATACTTAATCATCTTTTTTTAAAATTTCCTCCTCCTATCCATCACCTTGCTTCCTTTTTCTGTTAGGCTTCATGATCTTCACATTTCTTCTAAAACCTGAGTTGGTTCAAAGTGCTCCTATAGACTGTTAGGTACCTGAAAGTCAATGTGGGAAATTGAGAGGCAATATAACGTAGTGTTAAGGACATGGGCTTTGTGGCCAGACTGCCTTGGTTCCAATCCCAACTCTGTTCCTTATAGCTGTGTGACCGTGGACAAGTTTCTTAACCCCTCAGTACCTCAGTTTTCTTATTTGTAACCCATTTCATAGGGTTGTTATGAGGATTAAACAAATTAGTGTATACAAAGTGTTTAAAATTGTGCCTGGCATGTAGGAAGTATATACATATGTTAGCCATTATTATTAGACTGCTCTCTTCCTCCTACTTAGCCATACTCTGTACCCTTGAGAAAACAGATGCTATTAACTAGCAGGTGGTAGAAACAAGGCAGAGAAAACACAGCCCTCAGCCTAGGGCCAGAGCTTGCCACTCCTACTCACTTGTGTAACTCTCCACAAGATCGTGGGCTCTGGACCTTCCTTCTCCTTTCTGCCCCAGGCCAACCTACAAGACCTGAGCACTTCTTCCTTTTTATTTTTTCCAGGTAGGCAAGGAAGTAAACAGTTTTTAAGAATAGAGAAAATGAGGAAAGTACACAGTCTGAGGCACGGACCTCGGGCGTGCTGCAGAATGAAATACACACCTGGGGCCCCCGGTCAGGTCTTTTAAAGTCTTTCCTCCTCCCCCTTCATAATGTTGGGGGAGGGGCCCCAGCTGTTTGCTGTTCTGATTGGTTGCCCTACCTGTCAGTTTTCAGGGGCCAATAGACCTGACCACT
Source organism: Cabassous unicinctus (assembly GCA_029593785.1). Classification (NCBI taxonomy): domain Eukaryota; kingdom Metazoa; phylum Chordata; class Mammalia; order Cingulata; family Chlamyphoridae; genus Cabassous; species Cabassous unicinctus. Next base: position 5,018 of record JAQZBX010042928.1, on the reverse strand, counting down.
TCTGATTAGATAAATTACGAGGCCTGCAATGCCTACCCCTCACCCCCACCTCCCTGGCATGGCCAGCTCTATCCTATTGCTGCTCCTATGCCAGCTGGTCAGCTTGATAGTATCCTTTACAACTTTCACCTTCAGTATTTGCAAGACCCGGTCTCCTTTGGTGAGTCAGCTCACTTGGGCAGAGATGAGAACAGAATTGGTTGTGGTGGGCACACAGGAAGGCTTCTGGACCCACATCACTAAAGGATAACTGCAAACCCCCATCCTCATATTAGTAGACTCAGTCCTCAAATTAGTAAGGGAAAATAGAGTATCTGAGAGATTATCTCTAGCCTTTGAAGTTGATATTGGCATTGGTAGGCATATCTCTCCACAGACCACCAGAGGCCAAATCTTGAGTGGGAGAATTGCTGATATTCTTAAGCCTTTGCCCAGTGGGTGCCTGTGGAGTAGTCAGCAAAGTTCCTCTGAGTGGAGATGTGTCCTGTTATAGAAAAACATAATTGAATGGAAGGGTGTTCTCTGTCCCCTTTAATCCAGCTATTAAGACCGCGAAGGCCTGGTGCATTCACCACAGTCCATTTGGTGTCAGCTCCTCAAATCAAAGGCAGTAATACCTAAACCCAAACTTACCACATGGCGGCCAGTATGCCAACACCAGAACAGAGGGGCGGTTGCAGTTGTCCTTTGCCTGCCATCCTTTGTGCCTGTCAGATGCCTACTGCTGACCCTCAACACTCCTTGTCAGCCAGGTGGGCCAACTCACCATCTCCCCATGTTGTCACCTTCTTCCAAAGAAAGGCCTGAATTTGGGGATTTATTTCTGCTTCAGCACAAACTGTAAAAGAGGCAGAAATCTCATTTCCAAAGTTTCCTTGCTGCTGCTCCTGGTTTTTTCTTCCTTTCCTTGCTTGACTTCTGGTACTAGTATACTCCTTGGTTTCTGGCTGCTGCCACGGTTTGTGACTACAGTTCTACCTTGGCTCTAATCCCTGACCTCTGACGTGACTTCTGACTTCCTACCTCACATATACTTCTGTTTTTTGTTTTTGTTTTTGTTGAGGTACCAGGGCCAGGGATTGAACCTGGGACCTTTTATGTGGGAAGCCACATTGGTTCCCCTGAGTTGGTTGTTTCGTTTGTTTGCTTTTGTTTTTAGAAGGCACCGGGGATCGAACCCAGGACCTCCCATGTGGGAAGCAGGCATTCAGTCACTTGAGCCACATCCACTCCCCTAAATATTTTTTATTTATTTATTTATTTAAAAAATTTTTTTAAAATTTATCCCCCACCCCTTCCCCAGATGGTTCTCTTGTCTGTCTGCTCATTGTTCGCTCGCCTTTCTCCAGGAGGCACTAGGAACCAAACCTGGGATCTCCCACATGGGAGGGGAATGCCGAATGGCCTGAGCCACATCCACTCCCCAACATATACTTCTTACTTTCCTCTGCTGCCTGGTCTCTGGCCCTTTGTTCAGTATTGACTACAAGCTTCCTGGCATTCCCTAGGCCTGGCCTACTGCTGAGCCTGGGCTTCACCTGCCTTGCCTTAGCTTTCTGACCTGGCTAGCCTCCTAACCTGTTCTGCCCCTGGTACAGCCCACAGTTCCAGCGAGGTTCTTTTAGACATCAGAGTTACTAGTTAGCCACACTCATGTAGCCCTCTAGCCTGATCTGGCCTGGCTACTCCAAGAACGGCCTGACCCCTGTGGATCTCTGGGTTAGATGCTTTATAAGTATGTGGTGGCTCATGGACCAGAAGCCTACTAACCATCTGGTGAGGTGTTCGATGCCACTGTTTGGCCACCAAGCAGACATAGTTCCTTTAGTCCTAGCTGTACCCCACAGTGGGTATAAACTCACATAAAACCTTTTGAGTTTTATTACAAGTGAAGGGAATCTTCTCTGAGGTTGCAGGATGAGTCACTAGCTTGGATGCCCACCCTCTTTAGCCTCCAAGTTTGTGAAGTGATTTGCCCATTCCCTTTGATTGGGTTAGCAGTCCCGGGGCCAAACCTAGTCACTCTCCTCTCCCCATCCTGCCAGACCACTGGCCAAGGGCAGCATACTTGGTTGCTTGGACACGTCTTACAGCCTGCAAATTGGACAGGTGGAATCAATACTCACGACCCTGGAGAGGCCAAGGTTGCAGAGTTAGAGACACTAGCTGCCTGAAGGGACAGCCTGCCATGGGAGGAGTATGATTGAATGGTGATTGGACACAGCAGCTGAGGATTAACCACATTATTGTCCTTTTGAGTTTAGATCGACAAACCCTCACACTTGGATTTTAAAACAAGATACTTGGGCAGAATATAGAAGAGCTGCCTTCTTGATACAGAGTTGTGCCAGATGAGCCGTGGCAGTGGTCAGGGATAGATCTGGTGCCCACTAAGGCCCAGATTCATATTATTATCACTATTATTACCAAGATTATATGGACAAAGGGAAAAGAACTCGTATTTGTGGTGTTCCTTCTATGTGCCAGACATGATGGAATTTTACATACTTATAATCTGCAAGGTGTAGGCACCCTTACCCCCCCATTATTCTGGTGAGGAAATGGAAACTCAGAGGTGTAGTAATTTGTCTAAGATCACACAGTCAGAAAATGGTAGAGCTTTGATTTGAACTCAGGTCTCTCTGTGCTTGTTATAAATGCCATGCTGTCTTCTCAATTTGTGTCATAGTTCATAATTCTCTTGACTTCCTCACAGCCCAGCCACAAGGTCAGGGACATTGTAATAATAACTAATGTTTGTTGGGCACTTACCTGTCAGGCACTGTTCTAAGCTCTTTACAGGTATCAACCCAGCTATATGAGCTATTCTTACTATCCCCGATAATTCCTAAGAGGTAGCAGAATGGTGGTTTTTCTAATTTCACTGTTTCTTCTGTATTTATTAGTTGTCTTTCTTCAGTAAGAAAGAGCTTTCCGTTCTCCCCCATTCACTTATTATTATTTTCTATATGGACTCTTGGAATCTTATTTTATGCAATGGGTTATAATCTGTTACTGTCATTAATCATTTTGGTGCTTGGATTTTCCCAGATTTTAAAGCCAGTGAACCTAACCTGTACCACACTACCTCTTTTCATATATTGCTTCTCATTGCCTTCAGTTAGTGCGCCTTTTGATAAAAGCCTTTTTGTACCCTCTTGGCTTATAATCTAGGAAACAAGAAGACTAATACCAATCTTATCCAAATTGCATGTAAAGTAAGAGTGAATAGTCTCTAAGTGAAAACATGAATTAAATATGTGAATTTTAGACATGGATTTTAACTGCTCAGAGCCCCTTCTCCTTTGTCTTTGAGATCTTCATCCATATTCTGGATAAATTGCCTGTGAAAAGTACTTTTTAAAATCCTTTTAGCTATGCGAATATTCTTGTTGTCCTGATTTTGTGATAATCAGAGTAGGCTAAACATTCGCTGTATTAGAAACCATACATGTATCCCCAGACCTAATTTTTCTCCCTAGGTCTGGTTTTTAGAATGCTGGTGATAACTAAGCCTGATATATTATATGACCATCCTGTATGGGAAATGACTGTAACTCTAGGTATCTTTGGTCAACCTTAAGAGATATAACAGGGGGACGGATGTGGCTCAAATGGTTGGGTGTCCATCTCCCATATGGAGGGACCTGGGTTCGATCCCCGGGACCTCCCAGTAAAAATAAAAAATAAGAAAAATATCAAAGGTGCGCGGCCGCCAGGCCCCGTGCGCGGGTGCGCCACCAGGCCCCCCAGCGGGTGAGCCCCCCACGCCCTGTGCGCGGGTGCGCCACTAGGCCCTGCAAGTGGGTGAGCACTACATGTGGGTACGCCGTCAGGCCCTGTGCACGGGTGCACCATCAGGCCCCACAAGCCACGCAGCAAGATGATGACATAATAGGAGAGTGACCCAAGGGAGAGCCAAGACAAGACTCGCCAAAAATCCAGGAACTAAGGTGTCGCAGGCTGTAGGACATCTCTCTCCCACATCGGAGGTCCCGAGGATCGAATCCCATTAAAGACAGGAGGAGAAGGATGAGAAGAGAGGGCAGGAAATGGACACAGAGAGTTTCCCACTGAATGGACACAAAAACAGCAAAAACGGGGGAGGGGGTAAAAATGGATAAAAGTAAATAAATAAATAAATCCTAAAAAAAAAAAGATGTTGATTTTAGAATCGTTTTAGAAGAATACTTAAAATATGGGTAGATGGTCATAATATAGAAAATTAAAAAAACAACCCACAGGCTCATATTTCTTTCAAAAAATTTTTACTTACATGCATTGGAAAAGTTGGGGAGAATATGCTGTTAACAATGCTAACTCTTAAATACAATTATGAGTGAGTTTAAATTTCTTAATTTTTGTTGTATATGTTGTTTAAATTATATACAATTAAATTACAGAGATGTTCAAATTAAAAAAAAACATTTCTAAATAATTAATGTGTTTAAGAAGAAATTGTACAAGTCAGACACAAAAGGACAAATAATGTATGATTGCGTTACTATGTATATATTACATAAAGTATGATTAAAAATTATATTTATCAAGTACATATAATTGAGAAATGTATGTTTTTATTCAACTGTGTTTTCTTTTTAGTTTTTAATTGTTTGTATTTTCAATTATTAAATGTACAAAATAAAGTCTAAAAAAATCCTTTTAGCTAAGGTGAGTAGACTTAGGTGACCCACCCAGCTCTGTTAGATCAAATGTAGATGAACCCCAACAATGTGGGAGATAGAATCTTGTTCTTTGACTTACCTATAAGGATTGTGTGTGTGCAAGGAAGCTATTGAAATTCATTCACTCATTCAGCAAATAATTGAACCAGGTACTCTGCCTGTTGAAGGTAATGATCTTCAAACCTGGTAGTACATGGAAAACCAACACTGCTGATTATGGATATTGAAAAACTAGCAGGGAAGCGGGTGTGGCTCAATGGATAGAGCTCCCGTTTACCATATGGGAGGCCCCGGGTTCACTTCCCGGGGCCTCCTTGTGAGGGCAGGCCGGCC
>JAQZBX010042927.1:0-13792 GCA_029593785.1 Cabassous unicinctus | reverse complement strand
AGTAAGTTTCAAATGCGGCTGAAGTACATGCAAGAAATCTGGGCTGGCGATGCAGATCTGGCAATACTCATTGAACGTGAAGCCATGAAAGGGACCCAAAGAGAGTTTTCAGTGAGCAGAGAGAAGTTGGCAGGGGGTGAGATCCTGGGACTCGCTGGTCTTTAAAGGAACAAATAGAAGAAAAAGATGGAGGCGAAAAGAGTTATCGGAAGGCTGGAAAAGAACTTCAAAAATGGAAGGCAAAGGCAGTCAAGGAAGGAAAGCTGCAAAAGGAAGGGTGACTCAACAAGTAAACTGTCTTGGCCTTAGTGGGTCACTGAGGAATCTATAGAACAGTCTAGCAAGGCTAAGGAAGTGATTTGGCTTTCTTTAGAATGGGTGAGATCTCAGTGAGTATGGAAGCTATTGGACTTTCCCATGGGAAAGAGAGTCAAGATGTCTAGCTGAAAGGAGTCAGGTCCCAGAGAAGAGGGCAATGGTTGGACAAAGAACTCACAGTGACCTTAGTTATCATTATTTAAAAATACACCGGAAAAGAAAAGAGAATTAGATAACAAAACTTAATGGTGGTGAGGGGTTATAGGGGAGGTATTTTTGTTCTTTCTTAATTCCCTTGCTATTGTTGTATAATATTTTTGTAATTCATTTACCTTACTTTTATGCTGGACAATGAAGTTTATTTTTAAGAGTCATGGAAAAGATTAGCCTTGGAAAAGAGTAGACAGCTCTTCCAGGATAAAATAAAGATGTCAAAAATGCCACTGGCTGTAAATGATGAAAGAGGCAGAGGGAAGGGAATCTGGCAGCTCATGCAGACGACCTTTATGAAGCTTTCCCTGCCATCCTCAGTGGAAGTGCTAACCTCCCCCACCTCACTCCCACTGTGCTATATACATCTGTCCATTAATTCAACTACCAGGTTTTACTTGTCCTGCCTGTTTTCATGTCTAATTAGCTCTACTCCTGCCTTATTTGTCTCTGCATTCCAAGAATTTAGCACCAAAGCAAGTCTCAATCAATTCTTGTTCAAAACAAAAGCCTTTTCTTGGGGAAAGAAGTTCATCTTCTGAAAGTGAGAGGGCGAGAATAGGGTGAGACCTTGAGAGAAGAGTGAAGTTCTGAAAATGGTGGAGAATGGGAGGCAGCGGACTCCAGATCAATAAAAGGAGGGTTGGGTAAAAAAACCCAACCTAGATGAAACATATTATTGTAAAAGCAGCATTAGCAGGTATAAGGTAATTGAGGCAGGTACAACCTTAAGGAACCCAAATCGAGGGCACCTACAGCCTCTATCAGCCTAAGAGAAATTCTTCAGTGTGCCAGAGAATGTGAGGCAGGTGCCGTGACCTCTTCCCAGTGACACAATCAGAACTCCCACTCTGCTGGGAGGAGGGTCACTTCCAAGGTCACAGGTAAGGCAAAGGTCAGGGGCACGCGCCCCTCAGGGCTGCCACAACTGGCCTCACCGTATCAGATGGTTTCTCACATTCCCTTGGCCAAGTCTTCTGTTTTGTAATGGTTCACTCAAGGGTATTACTGGAGTAGACAAGCATGAAATGAATTTTCCAGCGAAGTTTCCGAAAAGTGGAGGAAAGTTCATGGCTCAAAAGCACCGGTGTGTAATGAAACGAGACGGCAAGCTTCTGTTTTTCTTTTTAAAGAGAGTTTTCCAGTTTTGAAAATCTGAAGCTAAAACTTGAGCTGTATTTCTACTCTCGGCCCATCTTGACACTCTGACACCTGTGTTGTGATTTATTTTATGCTACTTCTAAACCACCCGAGCGGGTCACCCTGGCTCCACTGACTGCTGGGGGCTTAGAACACGTATGGCTGGCTTCTCTTTGCCCTTGAGATCTGGCTTGTGATCACGCCACAGTCCAGAGTCAAAGCTCCCCAGAGGAACACAGGAAGAGCCAGCTTAGGTGCTCTCCTGAACCAGGTGGCAGCCTCTCATCATCAGTTTTTACTGGACTGCTGCTTCTTCTCTGGAACTTGTCTTTCATTTATCTAAAACCAAGGACTGAAGGATGACAAACCAAAACTAAAACAAAACTGGCTGTCACTTTCTGCTTTCAGCGTGGCCTCCTCAGCCCTGGTCTTTGATATACAAGCCTACACAAACCAAGGTTAGGCTCCCACAGTTAGGAGAAAAAAAATAATAAAAGTGGATATGCAGTTTTACCAAACAAACAACTAAAGCTTTGATTTGTCCCAGTCCATCACTCACCCACTCTTACCAAGACCTACCGTTTAATGCCAGTTCCATTCTCTGACCTTGAGTGAGTCACTTAATAAGCCGCTGAGACTCAATTTTCTCTAAATTGGAATACTCATGCCCATTTGGAAGGGTCGTTATGAGGATTAAGTAAAATAATGTATTAAAGTACAGAGCACACAACACTTGATAAATGTCCCTTTCCGTTCCCTTCAAACTACCTCTTGTAATTACCCCATTATCTCTATTAAATCCAGATCTTTCATTTATTAACTTCTACATCCTATTGTACAAATGGCATCATGGGGTGACTCCAGGCTTACTTCCTTGCAGCCCTTCCTACCTGACGCTATCAAGAGTTTCTCTTCCTGAAACATCACTCCCATCACGTCACCCTTGTTTGAGGTTGACAATAACTTCTTACTGGCTGCCCAGCACTGCAGCCTGGAGTTCAGAACCCACCAGAGCTTCACTGTATTCATAATGCAGTGAATGCATTATGAATATATATAATGTGCCCTTGCTTCAATTAGGGTGCCCTTTAAAATTGTTTCCAGGAAGTTTTTACACCTGTGTCTCTCTTCACCTTTTCATGACTGTTCACATCTGGCTCTATCAAAATTCTATGCATCCAACAAGACTTAGCTGAAGTCCAACTTCTTCCATGGAGGGATTCCTGGAATCCACGAAGACCAGCTTTGCCAGTCCACACTCATCTCTGGTCTCTAACTGCACTCTGAAGGCACCTGTAGATCTTACCATGGTTTCATACTTTTTATGGTTGAGACAAGGTAAAGTATGCAAATAGAGAAACTGCTTAATAAATTCTATTATTTTCTTAATTGTATAATCCAAGAGACTGGACTCAAGCAGTTACGCTAACTCGGGCACAACACACCTTAAACAAAGTCTTCTTTTCTCTTATCCTCTCTTCTTCCCTCTTTTACTTCTTTCCTTCCAATAAAAAAAAAAAAAAAATGAATTCACATTTAATCTTTTCCTTAAGAAGTTTTAGAGGTACTTCTTGTCTATTTTCTAGCACATTAAATGAGCTAACCTAAGCTGACCTTCCGCTTTGGTTGGCATTTTCTCAAGTCAGGATTTAGAGCTGCTGAACTGAATGTTTGAAGCAACACACCTGTCAGTTGCAACTTTATTTTATTTTTTCTTTAGAATTATTATACAAGAAGATTTTTTTAACCAGACAGTGTGTCCAAAACACAGATGATTTAGTATTCATTTATATTATGAGCTCATAGATTTACATCAGTGTTTTATAGATACAATTTCATTTCTCAAGGCATTGTTGCATAAATTCCATACCAGCTTCTTTATTTTGTAATTCTTGAGAACATAAAGAGATAGCATCATAGAGTCTTGGGATCTATGTATTTGAAATTTTTTAAACGCTCATTTTTTTTTAGCATTTCTAGAATTTCAATCCTTGAAAATTACATACAGGCAACAACTTCCATAGTTATGACCACACACTGAATTCAGATAAGATAAAATTCAAAACAGGGACAAGAAGATAGAAAAGATTTGGTAAATTTTGCTGGAGAAGGTTCTGGATTGCTCTCACAACTTAATCTTTGATTTTTTTGTTACCACTACTTAAAAGCTGAGACTTAAAAGCCAGGACCCCCTCCAATCTGTTAAAGTTGCATGTCCTCTTTGAACACATGTCTAATGAGGGAATGAAATATGTTCCTTTCTCTAATGGTAGGATATCAAGGCATAGACTGTCAGGCAACCAAGGAAAAACAAATGGTTTTGATAATCTAAAAGCTGATTCATTCATCCAACAAATACCTATGGAAACACTCCCGCAGACCCGGCACTGTGCCAGGTGGTGATAATGCAGATGTGAACTCAGCAGCCCAAATCCTTACTCTCACGGAGCTCACAAAAGGCCACCAATGAGACTACTCCGATAATTACAACCTGTGTTAAAGGCTCCGGTGGGAGTGACCGGGCTTGGCGATGAGAGGTGGGGGCTTCCTTTGAACAGTTGTCAGGGAAGTTTGCTCTAAGGTGATAACAGTAACATATACACCAAGACCTAAAAAATAAAAATGAACCCTCTATGCAAAGGGACAAATTGGAAAGCACATGCAAAGATCATAAGGTGGAAAGCATTATGGCATGTTGGAGGGGCAGAAAGGCAGCCAGAATGGCTGGAAGAAAGGGAGTGAAGGAGCAAGTAGAGATTGGATTCAATAGGAGCCATGTCAACAAGAGCCTTCTACATTGGGGGAAAGAATGTAGGTTTATTCTAAATGCTTTGGGAAGGGAAATACCTGGGTGGTTATAAGCGTGGAATTGACATAATCTGACTTGCATTTTGGAAACAGCTCTCTGGCTGTTGTATGGGGATGGATTGTAGGGGACAAGGGGAAACAGGTAAACACTAAGAGGCAATTGCAGTCATCCAAGTAAGTGATGATGGTGGCATGATAACAATGAAGATGGAATGAGGTAGATGGGGTGTATTTTACAGATAGAGCCACCGGATTCATTGATGGATTAGAAAAGAGAAATCAAGGCTGGACTTCCTAAGTAGGTCTTGATGCCATTATCTGAGATGCTGGGTAACAGTCTGGTGGACAGTAGAAAATTAATCTTATGTTTGAGGTATCTATGTCACAACCAAATGAAGATATTGAAAATAAAGTTGGATATATGCATCTGAAGCTCAGGAGAGAGGTCAGGAATTAAAATGAGAATCTGGGAGTCTCTGGCACATCAATGACATCTCAAACTGTAGGACACGATTAGTTCCCTGGGTAGACAAGGTATGCAGAGGAGTGGGTCTAGAACTATGCCTGGGGGGCTTCCCACCAACTAGAAGCTAAGCTGAAGACAAGAGTCCAGCAGAGGAGACATAAAGAATGGCCAAAGAGGTATACCAGGTGACTGTAGCTGAAGAGAAGTGAGCATTTCAATAAAGGAGGTGGCAGCTATGTTACATGGCACTGAGGAGGTAAGAGGAGTGTTAGATTCGGCAACATGGAAGTTATTTGGGATGTGGACAAGATTATCTTAGCAATGGCTACAGCAATAGAAACCCTATTGTCATTGGTGACGAAGTGGACACGGTGACCATAAATTACTCTGTTGAGAATTTTGCTAGAAAAGAGAGAAGAGAAATGAAGCAGCAGCTGGAAGGGGAGGTGAGGGTCAAAGGAGGTGTTTTTTATCCTCCCTCCCACTCCAAGAGGGAAGATGGTAGAACCTATTAGTCTGCTGAAGGCATGATTTTGCAGGGCTGCGAGACTGGTGGTGCAGAAAGGTCTATAATTACAAAAGTGAAGCCAACCCTCAGTAATGGTATTGATGAAACTATGCAAATGAAAGTATGTGAGCTGGAGCTCTCACACCTGGGAAAAGTTCAAGCTTGACCCTTGCTAGTCTATGACCAATCTTTTGACTTCCATAATAAGAATATGAGAACGGAATAAATATGCTGTGATTTATTTTCTATAATTCCTAAAATCACAGAGCAAAGATACAAAGGTCCTTTGACTCTCTTATTCACAACTGCACAGCCTCAGTTTCTGTCTTCCCTACTTATGACATGTAGCACTTCTTAATAGTTTCCCCCAACAAGTTTGAAATCCCAAAGAATCTAAAACTTTCCAAAGCTTTTTCAAAGCTTAACCCAGCTTAAAGGAGGAAGCACATTCCCTATACCCCAGACCCCCACCCACCTTGGGAAATATCTGAAAGTAAAAGGAATTTTTTTTTTCCACAAATGATATGGCTCTAAATTTAGAGAATGATTAAATATAATCTGACTTAGCTGAGGAAACAGAGAGACACAAAAGAGAAGAGTCCATAAGCTGTAAGAAAGAATGCATTTTTACAATTATTGAACTACTTCTGACAAATTAATAATGTACTTTAAAAATCATGATGCTACCACAAACATAAGGGGGAAGTTTGGATCTGGGAATGCCTCACTGAGCCTTCGGGATCACATATAAAAGGAAATGGATTGTATGGGGTCTAAAGGTTAAAAAGAAAAATTTACATTTGTGTTGCAATTTGAGTACAATGGATATGAAACTGGGTAATTTCTTTAAGCTTAATTCGGGGTTTCAACGTGAATTCAAAGGGTAGAGATTGTGACCAATAAATAAATAAACAAATAAATAAACAAATAAATAAATAAATAAATGCAAAGGAGAATGGAAATTCAAGTAGCCAGCTTCTGGAACACATGAAGTATTTTAGTTTGTAGAATGGACAATAACTCACCTAAAGATAATTAATTTTAGGTAACTTTTGCATTAATTATATTTCATTGTATTCTAGCTCTTGAGAGTTGGCTAACCAGTGATAACCAGTATAGTAAATTGATCATGTTGGGATACAAAAAAATTTAGTTACTCTGGAATAGTGCATCTTTGATTAGAAGGAAGAAAGACCTATATCAATTGACTGGAGAAAAAAAGGGACTTCTAAGGTATAAAACTCATGGAATCTAAGAAAATGCTCTCCCACCAGTCCTCAGGAGACCACAGCCCTTCACCCTGAGTTCTACACTCGGAGCCAGTCTGTTGGTCCAGTTTTTGAAAGAGTCATTTTGATTGACAAATGGCCAGACAATGGACTACTCTAATGAGATGTGGCCACAAGTGGAGGTGAGGGAAAGTTCACTTAGTACCAAGGTTTTACCTTCCCTTCCCAAGCCTCTGAATAGAGCTGGATAAACCAAAGGGTAGGATGGGTGCGGTGATCAATGAGCTCATGTGTTTACCACAGTCATTATCTTTTATGCCACATAAATGAAGACTTGAATATTGTAAGAACATCATTAATCTTGTTTACAAATTATTGGTCTGCAAATTAGTGCTTGTGATTCTTATATATAATATAAATTAAACATATTCATTTTTTTCACTAATTAGAAAATGATCTCTGATCTCTCTCCAATCTTCCACCACTCTGATCTCTCTCCAATCTTTCATCTCCTCTAGGATGTCCCTGATCTCAATCTTATGGTCTCAACTTCCATTTTCTAACTTAAGACATTTGTCCCCATCAACTTCCCAAAGACCAATGTATAGGGTGGAGGTGGGGAGCTAGAGAGACAGAATTTAAAGTCAACTTTACATTTCTAATCTTGGACAAGTAACTTCACCTCCCAAGGATTGTAAAATTAAAGCATTGAACTAGGTAATCTCTGAGTTCTTATCCATTTCTAAAGATGGTTCTCTGGTTCTTCCGTGGTGACCTTGTAGACGTCAAGTTCATTGATTCAAAACAAACTATTGGATTCCATGCTAATGTGTGATTGTACTTAATAGGAGGTTTTACTTATTTCAAATAAGAGTTTAGGAAGAATGTGTTGTTTTAACTAAGAATTGCAATAACCAGCAAGGAAAGGGAACAAGGTTTAAGACTCAAATATAATTGACTGTTTAACTAAATAACATAATAATGTCAACTTTAATCAGAAATTAGTTTTTTTTATTTCCCCATCAGCTTTTTTGGTCTATCTTTACCATTCATATATAGACGGACACCACTTAGAAAGAAGAGAAGAAAAGAAGGAAGGAGGAAGGGAGGAAGAAGAAAGGAAGGAAGAAGTAAAGGAAAAAAAGAAGGAAGGGAAAAATGAAGGGAGGGAGGAAACTTTTTCTCAACAGTAATACAAAGCATGTTAGTTTCCCCCAACAAGTTTGAAATCCCAAATACAGTCATATTTAGCAAACCACTATCTTTTTAAAAACAATCAATATTCTGCTTGTAACTCGCCTTCCACATGGGAGGTCCTGGGTTCAGTTCCTGGTGCCTCTGAAAGAAGATGAGCAGACACAGCAAGCAGACAATGAGCAGACAGACGAGGGAGCCATCTCAGGGGGGAGGGGAGGAATGAATGAATGAATGCATGCATGCATAAAAAAATAAATAAAAATTTTAAAAAATATTCTGCATGTGGTTATTTGTGATGAAACTGAAATTGCCATCTCAGTGTCAAGGGCACCAAATGGTTGCAGGGTCAACCGCAGAGAAAGAAGCAGTAGACAGGCCATGAGATCCTGAAGTGAAAGGCATCTGTATGAGGTGTTTAGCATGCTGGCAACCTGAGCCATTCTAGGTGTTAAGGGAATTAGTATTTCCCATCACACTGAACACAATGCCCTGTGCTTAGTGTTGAATACATGTTTATGTCAGTTGAAAAGTCTTAAGAGATTTTACGAGATGAAGATGTCCCAGAACAACATTTATAAGTATATTTGGATTGGAACATAATTGCCCAGATCTTTACCACCAGGGTCAGTGCATGCCACAGCCACAAGGGGGCGCTGCTCAGCCTGTGTTTTAGGGGAAGAGAGCCCCCTAGGACCTTTTATTCCCCAGGTCTTTTACTGTGACAGGAGGACATCTCTCACTCCACACCCAGCAGGGGAGCCTAACAGAATGATGAAGGGCATGGACTCTGGTGCCACATAGCTTGGGTTCCATGGTACCCCACTCAGAGGTCCCTTTGAAAGAACCTGTCCCAGTGCCACTTTGGATGCCCTGCAGCATTCCCAGGAAGCCACGCTTCTCCTGGCCTCCTCCCAGCCATGACTGAGCACGTGGAGTACCAAAACTAGGCCACTCAGCCCCGAGGAGGGATTTCTCCAGTGTTGGCCCAGGAACTCCCCATTGGCCTGGCCAAGACTTTCTCAGATCTGTGCAGTAGACTGAAGCTCTTTCACCCAACCATTCCTTCCTCCTTTCCTTTCATAGGTATCTGACCTGCAGCTAGGTCTGAAGTCTCTCTCTGCCAATTCCTCCTGCTTTGACCCCCTTTTAGTCTTCACGGGCAATTCTCCCAGTAAATCTCATGCATGTCCAATTTCACCCTGGTGTCAGCTTCTCAGAGAACACAAACTGACCCAGGTTCGAATCTTGGCTCTTTTATTTATAGCCTTTAAGTATGCTTTGGGCAGATAAACTTTTCTGGGGGGGCTGGGGGTAGGGGGAAGCTCAATTATTTTACCTTAAAATAAGGAAAAAATAGTACCTACCTCAAGTTGCTGTTGTGAGGATTAAATAAATCCACACGTTTAAAACACGTAGCACAGTGTTCAGATAACAAGCACTCTAGAAGTTTTAGTTGTCACGGATTCTTCAGGGCTCCACGCTGAGGAGGCATTTGAACACTGTGTGATCAAGTTTTAAATCCCTGTTAGAAGTAAACACCGTACTACTTCAAGTATCAACTGGAAGCATCTTCTGGCTCTGGGTTATGTGAATAACGTTAATTCTCCACTCCCCTCGATGGGTATTGGCACATTCTTAATCTCCAGAAAGACCTGAGGAACAGCATTCCGAAGCTATTCCAGGATAATTCCCTGAGTTCCTAAGCATTCCATTCTTTTAAAGAGTAATAATAAAAGAAGCTGTATTATTGAAAGTCAAATCCCCTTGCTTCTGCCTATTTTCATCAGTTCTTTCTTCCTTATTCTTTGGTGAAAAAGAAGAATTGCTCTCGTCCTGTTTATGACAGTTCAGAAAAGTATGTCTCTACTCATTCTCCTTTTCTCTAGACTAAACATTCCCAGTTCTTCTAATGCTTTCTTTTTGATCTGCGTTTCCAAACTATTTATCACTTGTGCTCTCTTTCCCTGAATGCTTGCCAGAGTTCCAAAAAGTTGAGCCCTGCATTGCAGAAAGTTCTCGAAAAGAGGTTTAAGTGATTACAAACAGAAGATACAAGAACTTTGCCAGTCTTCCACTCAAGGCCTGTGATTAATAAAACCCGAGGAAGGCAGTTTGTTACTTTATCATTTCATTTTATTGGGGAGAAAACAGTACATTAACAAGGAATTCAGTGAGAGGACTGCTCTCACATCTGGGTATATTAGGGTAAAAGAAATCCAGTATGAAGAGTCTTTATTAATAACGGGAACAAAGCGTATTTGATTATCACCACTTAATAGCTAATTTTAAAAGACTCACTGTTATTATTAAATTCACATGACACCTGCTGGCATCCACATAACTAAGAACATTTTGCAGGTGCAAGGACTTAAAACATGCTCTAAAGGCTTGTTAAAAACAAACAAACAAACAAAAAAAACACTAATTAAAACTAGTATTTTGCTCCATAATGCATCTTTCTGGGCAGTTAAACTATGTTTTGGTGCCAACGTAAGAGCCTTGATTATGTTTTGTCTTGGATCCTGTTTTTAAGTGAGCACTAGTCCTTATGAATCAGACTTCTTTTTGCTTTTTCCCTATGTTCTAAAAGCGAATGTAAAGCCCAGCTCTTGCGGACACCAGAGTTCTGATTTGCAGCACTCTTGAGCCGAGTAGTCACAGATGATATGTGTAGACTGACCAGTAGCCTTAGTTGCATATGTTGGTATAGTTTAGGTCACAAGCTACTAGACTCACAGCATAATGCCTCGCACTTTGTCAGTTAACATCTGCAAGGTGGAGAAGCTTGAATTTCACTCACAGAGTAGTGAAGAAAATGATGGGGTTTCTGAGACATGCTTAATGGTCTCTAGGCGTTTCTCCCTTGCTTTTTGACATCAGGATGATCCAGAGATACGTCCCAGCAGACTAAGCTCAGTTAGCGGCATTCAGATTCAAAAGCTTTGCCTTATCGCTGAATAAAATGGAAGACACCACTCTGAGAGGGAAATTAGAGACTTATAACACCCTGGGATGTGACAACAACAAGAAAGTAGCAGGGCACAGGAAGGCCAAAAGACAATGAGTCTAAGGTCTCCCTAAAACTCACAGAGCTGTGCTTTTGCAGGCTTGTCATCTGAAACCGACGGGGTGGGGGCGCTGAAGGAGAAAACAAGATTGGCACCCTGAGGTCCCAGCCTAAAAAAAAAAACTAAAGGGTACACGTGCTCTGAAAAAAACAAAAAAACAAACAAAACCAGAAACCCAAACTAAAATAAAAATTAATTACAAATCACTTAATCTCCACTGTCATGGATACCCTTGTTTGTCCTGGGTTTCTCTCAATAAACGGCAGTTCTGGAAGAGAATCAGCAATGTAGACGCCAAAGAATAAGAGCTCCTTGGTTAAATTTCAGCCCAAAAGTTCAGCATGATTTCATATATTAAAAAAAAAAATCAAGTTGCAGTCGCTTTGGAATGTCCATAGCCAATCCTTTTTTCTCAGCTCAGGATCACAGCTAGGAATGGGAATAAGAATGCAAAACATCACCAAGTCATTGAAGATTCAGAGGATTTTCTGAGAAGTTGTTAGACCAGAGAATCGTTTTCCCATCCATTCCTTATTCCTGACTGACTGGATTCCAACCCTGCATCTTTGCTCTTTCCCGCATCCCTCTGTCTCCCTTCTGGAAGCCCAGAAAAGTCAAACTGAGGGGTGTAGCAGGTGGGAAGACCTGGGCTAGGAATGAGGAGCTCTGGGGCTGGGGCTTAGCACTGATTCAAGCTGTGTGATTCTGGACCTCAGGTTCTTTGGGAGTGAAATGAAACGAAGAGTTAGATTAGACGACCCCCCCAAGGTGCCTTTTGGTTCCAGACTTCTCTGATTTTTTTTTTTTTTCTCTAGTATTGGCTTCTCATTAACTCAACCTCTTTATTCTTACATGTAGCGATTCAGTCTGTTAATTTTATTTTAAAACTGCAAAGGACTGAGGTTATACTTTCAAGTTGTCCAGCAGCTTGAGGGCAGGGATATACTGTTCCAGAAAGCCATGGGTGAGCCTGAGTTTACTGTACTTTTCTAAGGATGGCTACATTGAATCCATGGCCATTGGAGACTCTCCTTTCATGACCTGGCACCATGAGGATTTTCAAGACTTACTTTTTTTTTTTAGGTACTGGGGGTGGGGATTGACCCTGGGACCTTGTATGTGGGAAGCCGGCACTCAACCACTGAGCCACATTGGCTCCCGAGCTGGTGTTTTCATTTGTTTGCTTGTTGTTTGTTTTTTGTTGTTGTTTTCTGAGGCACTGGGAACCAAACCTGGGACCTACCATGTGGGAAGCAGGTGCTCAACCACTTGAGACACATCCGCTCCCCTCAAACATATTACTTTTAAAATTTTTTCTTAAGAACATTTTTTATTAGAGAAGTTGTAGGTTTTCAGAAAAATCATGCATAAAATCCAGAATTCTCATATACCACCCTATTACTAACACCTTGCATTAGTGTGGTACATTTGTTACAATTCATGAAAGAATATTTGTATAATTGTACCATGAACTATGGTCCATCATTTACAATATGGTTCACTGTGCTGTGCAGCCCTGTGTTTGTGTTTTTAAATTTTTATTCTGGTAAAATATATACAACCTAAAATGCCTTGCTGTTTGCAACTCTTCCAGTGATACTTGCCACTTTCCTCTGCCTTCAAGAATTGTCCCATGCGTTGCTTATGGACTTCTGGATTATGAGAAACAGAATTGTGCTGGGATCTTTGAAATCATTTGTTGTGTTTTGTTTTGCTTTTTCTTAAGCCTACATGGGGAGGTAAAGAAGGCAGAGATCTCAGCAACTCCCCAGCAGCACTTTGTGGAGAATGAAATATTGTTCAACATACTGTGAAGTTCTAAGGATCTGGTCCTCCTGTTTCCTCAGGAAAGATACCCATTGTTCTCGGCTCCAAGTGGCTTCAGGTGACAAAGCGATGGGCTCTTTCCATCTCTACCTCTTCTGCTCCTGCTGCTTCCTGGGTCTCCGTCTGCTGTCTTTGAGTTCCAACTCCTTGACATGGAGGAGGAGTGGACTGGCCAGTCAGCAGCCAGTACACATTGCCTCTGTTGGACAGGCTTTTCTACCAGGTCACTCATTGGCCATTGGTTAGCCTAGTGACGGCTGACTTCCCATCACTTGTCCATCGCTAGTCCGATCAATCACATGGTGGCCCACATGGCTCTAAGCAAGGTGACCAATCCCCAGTGAATTCCTTTGAAAGGAGATTGGGTGTTTCTGCATCTATTTCACAGATGCAGAAATAGAACCAGCAGGCACCTCACCAGGCATTTCCTGTATATCGCACCTCTCTCCTGTTCACCAAGCTAAAGAGTAGTTTATAGTCATGACCTTCACTTTCTCACCCTCGTTGCCTATTGCCCCAACTCCCTGAAATCATTGCACGCTGACTTCTGACCCTACCTTCCTTCTCTTAAAGCTAACTGAAATTAGCTCCCAGCCTTAAAATAAATTTGTCTTTTTTGCCTCAAACCTGCAGCTGCACTTCAAACTGTTGATTGATCACTCCTACTTGCAAAGCACCCTGCCTTGGCTTCCGTGACTGCGCTATCCTGGGGGGAAGAAGAGATGTAGAAAGCAAGATGTAGCAAAACTCTTGGTCTCAGTGGACCTGGATATGACTCCTGATTCTTCCCACCACTCAATATCTACGTAGCATTATGCAAGTTAATTCTGTTCAGTTCAATATAGTTATTTTTGTGCACCTATACACTTGTCATGATTGAGTGACGGGGAGGAATTCTAGTAACAGTAAAGTCTGGGCTTAGATGAATGAGCGAATAGATGTGCAGAAGCTCCAACCTTACATTTCATATCCAATTGATGCCAAGATCTATTGATTCCACCTCTGTAACCTCTAATGCATT
>JAQZBX010042926.1:0-21840 GCA_029593785.1 Cabassous unicinctus | reverse complement strand
ATATGTATATTAAAATATATATTTAAAAATATATATATATTTGTATATATATATAAAATATATATATATTTGGGGGGCTAGGTACGGGTATACAACCTGGACTTCATACATGGGAAGCAGGCTCAACCGCTGAGCTACACATGGTCCCATAATTTATACACTTTAGGTCTAGCATATTGATCAGCAATATATGTGACCATCAGGCCCTAAGTAAATAGTCAAGTTATATAAAAATAAATTTTCAGAAGGTAATATATGACTAATAAAACTTAGAGTATAAACACATTTTCAACTCCATAGGCAAAGAAATAAAAATTAAAACATTAAGATGGTGCACATTAACTAATAGGAATTCATTTTTTCATGTTATTAATTTCCTCTATGATCCTGAATATAAAGGTTAATTCCTACAGACAAGAATTGGAAAGGAATGTGAAGTGCTAAAAAGAATTGATGATTTAATGGTGATGGGATTCTGAGTGTAAATTTATTTTCTTTCACTTGTTTTTGTTTAATTTAAAAAATTGAAACAAGAGACTTCGGCAGAACTGAGACCACGACAATGAGAAACTGGTAGGCATCTGATTCAGTTAAGGCACTTTTTAAGTTGGGATTTCATTTCATCACTGCATAAAAATTGCCAAATAAATTATTTTAAATGTGAAAGATTTCTATAAATCCATTCAGGAACTGCAAGTAAAGAATGACTTATAACTACCCAGAGAAAATCATCTTTATTTTAATATTCATAAGAAAAATGTCATTAAAATTTAAAATTACCTGAGAAGCAGTGGATGAAACATCTTGACATGGAAGATAGGAGATAAAAAAAGGAAAGCAACCTAAGACTTTGGGCCATCACAGTTTGGGAGGAAAAGGTCAAAAGAACAGTATGTAGAGATGAAACTACAAAGTTCCTCTGAACATCTCCCTCCCTGGCATGTACATGTTATAATGGAGGTGCTAAAAGCTGACCACAAGAGCCAGGAAGAATATGTGTTCTGAGGCAACATGAACACTACTTCCACTGTGTAAATGAACCCATACCAAGTCTGGAAATAAAGTAGATTTCAGAACTGGGTCATACAGTTTTATCAACAAACATGGTGTTGACTATAAAGTCTGGCAAGTGTAAAAGGAGAGTAGTGATAGCTGGAAATTTAAGAGATATTTGATATAAAAGTATCACAGAAAAAGAATTTAACTTTTCAAAGTGAACAATCATCATAGAGATAGGAACAGAAAAAAATGACTTACTACTTATTTTTAATTACATACAAAAATATAGACCCAAGTTCATTAAACTCATGAAGACTAAAGCAATTTATATGTGTGCATTAACTGCTTTTGATAGGTTTTTTAATTGTTAATTCTTTTCTCATTTTTAATTAGAGAATTTTTAGGCCTATAGAAAAATCATGCAGAACTAGCACAGAGTTATCACATACTTCTCCCAGACACTGCCTTCCTTATTATTAAAATTGTTTATTAGTATGGTAACTTTGTTATAACTGCTGAAAATATTATTATAATTACACTATTATCTATAGTCCATAGATTACACTAAGGTTCATTCTTTATGATGTACAGTTCTATGCTTTTTTTTTTTAATTAGGAAAAATATCTCTCATGATATTTATTTTTCTAAAGGCTAACGAAATTGAGCATCTTCACATGGCTTGTCAGTCATTTTATATCTTTTTTGGAGTAATGTTTATTCTGGACTTTGACAATTTTTTAATGGGATGTATATCTTTTTTCTGTTGGGACGAATGTGTTCTTTATACATTCTGGGTACTAGGCCCTTAACAGATATATTATTTGATAATATTTTCTCCCATTCTTGTATATTGTCTATATACTTTCTTGACTGTGTCCTTTGAAGAAATAAAATTTAATTTTTATGAAATCCAGTTTATTTAGTTTTTAAAATTTTGTTTTTTGTGTTTGTGTAATATCTAAGAATTCATTTCCAAATAAAGAGTAGTAAAGATTTAACATTGAACCTCTCTGAAACTCACTTATAAATTTCCTACACATGGCTCTTCTGCCCCTTTTATTTAAATCTATAATTAGGACTTTAGTTAAATATATGTTTCAGAGACTTAAATCTTCTGGCTGTTCATATGCAGGTTGTGCTCTGAATCTCACCAGAGTTGCACCCAACATCTACTCTCCAGGTCATCAGACTTACCCATGACAACTAACAAAAGGATGAAGATGGAAAACACCCATCCCAAAAAGCAGAGTATCTACAACTACATGCAAGACAGTTCCATCCATCTGCTCCATAGGATCTAAGCCCACTCTCATTTGTAAGCAGGGTAGGCATCACCATCTTAAAATCCTCAAGATTGAGGAATAAACAAACTTAAGTTGGGAATGCAACTATGGACTAAACTAGACTTATTTTTATTCTAATAGTGGAAGAACTTGTAACATTGTTATTAAGACCATAGTTGCTATAGGTTCTGAGGGAAGGGAGAGTAAAGAATAGATGTAACATGGGGCATTTTGGGGACATTGAAATTGTTCTGCATGATATTTCAATGACAGATACAAGTCATTATATATATTGTCAAAATGTATAAAATTGTGCATTGCAAATTGTAAACCATAATGTAAATTATAGACCATGATTAGTTGCAATACTTCAATATATGTTCATCAATTGTAAAAAATGCACCACACTAATGAAAGAAGTTAATGGGTGAAAGTGTGGGAGGGGAAAGGGATGGGATATATGAGAATCCCCTATATTTTTGATGTAACATTTATGTAATTTTTTCCTTGAAAACAAAGGAAAAAATGCAAACAAAAAACAAAAACATTTAACCTCTATGTTTTTTCTAACAGCTTTAGCTATTACATTGAAGTTTTTGGTCCACTTTGAGTTAAGTTTTCTATATGGTATAATGTAGGGGTCCAATTAGATTATCTTTCCTGAGAATATTCATTTGTAC
Organism: Cabassous unicinctus; assembly: GCA_029593785.1. NCBI lineage: Eukaryota > Metazoa > Chordata > Mammalia > Cingulata > Chlamyphoridae > Cabassous > Cabassous unicinctus. The sequence continues at coordinate 18,877 of JAQZBX010042926.1, read as the reverse complement.
AAGCACCACTTATTGAAAAGAATATTTCTTCCCCATTGAATGGACTTTTCACCATGTCAAAATCAATTGAGCATACCTGTATGGGTTTAGTTCTGAAGTCTCAACTCTAATCCATTGTTCTATATTCAATGTCTATCCTTATGCCAGTGCCATCCTGTTTTGAATAGTTGTTACATTGTTAAACATTTTTTAACTTCATTGAAGTATATCATTGACACATGAACATACATGAGCAATAAGTGTATAGTAAATTTTGTGAACTTACTAATAAAACATGCAAAATAAAAAAGTCAGAATTAGAGAGTTCTTCACAGAATATTAATTATTGCAAATATCCCTGTTCATAAGAAGAAAATTGACTGATTCTTAAATCTACAACATAGCAAACTTGATGGTGATTCTTATCAAGATCTTAGAATATTAACCCTTCTGTGATCCAAAGCCTCTTTAAAGACGAAGCCAATACAATAGCCAAATACAATTAATAGGAAATTGAAATAATAATGGTAAGTTTAAATGTAAGAGATAAAACACATGAAAACTTAAAAAAAAACTAAAACTAAAATAAAATCAAAAGATTGGGATATTTAAAAAATAAAAAATATATTAAAAATTTAAAAAAAAATTTTTTTTGACATTTTGCCTTCCGTCACTGCAATATCTGGTGTCCAGTCTGTACTGTGGCACCCTCCCTCCCTCATTCCCAAGTGTCCCACAACCTTTCATTTTGTTTTCAAAGAAGTTTTAGGTCACAGCAAAGTCACACACAGAATACAAGAGACTCTCATATAACCAACCTCCTCCTCCTTTCCTCTCCCCCATACCAACACCCTTCCATATGTAGATAGTAGCATTGTTATAACCAATACACAAATAGTGAAACACAGCTGCAAAACATTGTCAATGGTTTTGAGTATGGTCCACACCTTAGACTATACACCTTTACAAATTCTGATGACACCTACCATGTCCTGTGTACATCATTGTAAGGAAAAGAAAAACATTTCTACTGACCACCAAACAACCCTGTTTGATCCGGTCTGTTCCTCCCTCGCCATCCCCCCGGGGCCCCCAACAAATCCCCAGCTTGACTTGCTGGATGACAAGACTCATAGCTACATGCAACAAGAAGTCCCAAAACACTGGTTTGTCCTATTGCACTAGGAAGTGTCCCTGCTCCCGAGAGACCACCGCCTGTCCATTTCTGAATGAATTGGTGCTCCCAAAGATGGGAGTCCAATAACTTCCCGCTAACCACATGGATATCCAACCAAAGATACGACAGAATGAATACTCACACAGTCCCTAGAAGCCTGCTCCAGGTGTGTCCCATCCCAAATGCCCTCCCAACAAACACCCCAGACCAGTGACCCTTCGTTGTCATATTGTCACAAGAGCATTCCAACCTCTGCAACCTCAACCCCACACCCACAAATCCCAAGTATTCAAATGGTCCCTCTTCCAACTCTCACCCCATTATTTTGGGTCCTCAAACCCACCCCTCCCAATCTACCCATCTGTCAACCCTGCACAACCCAACCCAACAATATCACCACCCTCCTGTCCTATCCCCTCAATATGCAACTACACCCTATCATCTTACCATAGATTACACCTGTATGGGTGATAGCTCACAACCTTCTCTTCTCCTTCCATTTCTTGCAAACCTATCTTTCAGACAACAGCTCTCTGAGACTGCTCAATTTCCTTAATTCATATCAGTGAGGTCGTGTACTGCTCATTCTTCAATGCCTGGCTTTATTCACTTAACATAAGGTTTTCAAGATTCATCCATGTTATCCTGTGTGTTAGCACTTTATTCCTTTTTACAGCTGAGTAATATTCCATTGTATGTATGTACCACATTTTGTTTATCCATTCATCTGTTGATGGGCACCTGGGTTAATTCCAACTTTTGGCAATAGTGAACAATGCTGCTATGAACACTGGTGTGCATATACCTGTTTGTGTCTGCTTTAAATTCTTCTGGGTATATACCCAGCAGTGGAATCACTAGATTATACAAATGATCTACAGTTAGTTTTTTGAGGAAATGCCAAACTGTCCTCCACAGTGGCTAGACCATTCCACAATCTCACAGCAGCATTCCTCCAAATCCTCTCCAACACTTATAGTTTGCTGTTTTTTTCAATAGCCACCATTCTAATGGGTGTAAGATGGCATCTCATTGTAGTTTTGATTTGCATTTCCCTAATAGCTAGCAATGTCGAGCATCTTTTCATGTGCTTTTTAGCCATTTGTATTTCTTCCTTGGAGAAGTGTCTTCTCAGGTCACTTGCCCTTTTTTTAAATGGGTTGTTTGTCTTTTTATTTTCAAGGTGTAGGATTTCTTTATATATGCAGGATATTAGTCTCCTATCAGCTATATAATCGACAGATATTTTCTCCCATTGGGTAGGCTGCCTTTTTACTTTGATAACATCCTTTGAGGTGCAAAAGCTTTTAATTTTGAGGAGATCCCATTTATCTATTTTTCCTCTTGCTGCTCATGCTTTGGGTGTGAAGTTCATGAAACCATTTCCTATTACAACATCCTGTAGATGCTTCCCTACATTATCTTACAAGGTCTTCATGGTCTAGGATCTGATATTGAGATCTTTGATCCATTTTGAGTCGATTTTTGTATAAGGTGTGATATGGTGTTCCACTCTCATTCTTTTGGATATTGATATCCAGTTCTCCAAGCACCACTTGTTGAAAAGGCCATTCTCTCCCAACTGAGTGGGCTTGGCAGCCTTGTTGAATATCAGAAAACTGGATATGTGAAGATCTGTATCAGAACTCTCAATTTGGTTCCATTGGTCAGTATGTCTATCCTTGTGCCAATACCATGCAGTTTTGACCATTGTATCTTTGTAGTATGTTTTAAAGTCAGGTAGTGTGACACCTCCAACTTCATCTTTCTTTTTCAATATGTATTTGAAATTTTGGGCCTCTTACCCTTCCAAATAAATTTTGGAATCTATTCACTTTCAGCCTCATTTAATCCCTGGCTCTAAGGTGGATTTCTTGTAGACAAAATATATATGGGTCATATTTCTTTATCCATTCTGCCAATCTGTGTCTCTTGACTGGTGAGTTTAATCCATTAACATTCAGTGTTATTACTTTGAAGGAATTTCTTACATCAGCCATATTTTCTTTGGGTTTATTATGTCATATGTTGTTTTTATTTCTCTTTTTGTCTTTTTAATTGTTCTTACACTCTCCTGAACTCTCTCTCTCTCCTGTTTTTTTCTTTCAACCCATAGAACTTCCTTTAGCCTTTCTTGAAGGGCAGGTTTCTTATTGGCATACTCTATTTCTGTTTATCTTTGAATATTTTGAACCCTCCATCATTTTTGAATGCCAGGTTTGCTGGATAGAGAATTCATAGCTGGAAGGTTTTTTTCCTTGAGTACCTTGCCTATGTCATACCACTGTCTTCTTGCCTCCATGGTTTCAGATGAGAAATCAGCACTTAATCTTATTGAGCTTCCCTTGTATGTGATGGTTCTCTTTTCTCTTGCTGCCTTCAGTATTTTCTCTTTGTCTTTAGCATTGGACATTTTGACAAGTACGTATCTTGGAGTAGGCCTGTTGGGATTTATACTGTTTGGAGTGTATTGTGCCTCCTGGATTTGTACATCCATCTCCCTCTATAGGGTTGGAAGTTTTCAGCCATTATTTCCTTCAACACCCCTTCTGTTCCCTTTCCCTTCTCTTCTCCCTCTCAGATGCCTATAATGCGTATGCTTGTGCATTTTGTGTTGTCAGTTAAATCCCTAAGTCCCTGCTGGATTTTTTCTCTCTTTTAGTCTATCTATTCTACTATATGTTTGATTTCATATGTACTGTCTTCCCCATCACTAATTCTTACTTCTGCCTGTTTAAATCTGCTATTATGTGATCCAGTATTTTTTTGATTTCTTGGATTGTGCCATTCATCACCTTTATATCTGTTATATTTTTATGTATGTTTACAATTTCTTCAGTATGTTCTCTCAGTGTCTTCTTAATATCCTTAACCTCTTCCTTCACTTCATTTAGTTGGTTCATAATATTTGGTTGGATAGATTTGATTATTTCTTTGATGTTATACATCTCTTCCTGGTTTTTAGTTTGTTCATTGGAGTGGTCCTTGTCTTCCTGTTTCTCATTATGGTTTGTAATTTTTTGTTGCCCTCTGGTGATCATTATATCTTGATGGGTTTATAAAGTTGATTAGCTTCTCTCTCTGCTCTAGAGTTTTATTTAGCTGGTGATTTTGTGTGTGTGTTAAGTTTTCTCTTTGACACTTTTTCTTTCTTGTTCTATTTCTTCGCTGTTTTCTATGTTCCCTTGAAGGCAAAAGATTAGGGCTAGAGAAATCAAAAGAGGTAAGAAAGGAAAAATGATAATAGTATTAATAATAAAAGTTAGAAGAGGGGCCATATAAGACTTAGTAAAATGAATATTTATCTCATGTAAGTAGTGTAGAGTTAGGGGAAAAAAAAGTGGAGTACCTAAAATGGAATGGGAAACCAATTAGAGAAAAATATATTAAATGATTTAAAAGGCCAGAATCAGAATGATGAGGAGAGAGAGAAAGAGTAAAGAAAAGAGTGAAAGGAAAAAGTTGATAATAAAAAGAAAGAAAACAGAATAGAAAAGATAGAAATCAAAACCAATAAAGTTGAGGATTAATGAAAAAAAGGTGGAATGTAAGAACCACAACAGAAAGCAGAAGATAGAAAAATGAAGGAAGGAAAAGTGATAGAGTTGGTAGACAAAATCAATATACACAGAAAATGGGATATCAAGGAAGAAGAAGCACAGCAAAGAAGAAGCAAGCTAGCAACATCTATTTTTTTAAAAAAAAAAAGGGGGTGGGGAGGAAAGAGTAAAGAAAAGCAAGAAACAAACAAACAAACAAACAAAAAACAAGCACAGAAGCAAGCAGTCACACAAAGCTAAGGAAGAATAGTGTTCCTTCTTCGGCCCTGTGGATCCTCTCAGTCTTCCTGTGTTCATCAATCAATTATTCTGCTGGCTTCTCTTTGCAGATTTTGAGGTGGATTTTAGCGGTAAACTAAGTTAAATTTCTTTTTAAGTAACTTTTTTTTTTTTTTGGAATAATATGGAACCCAAAAGAAGTTAGTACAAAAATAATGTCTATGTTTTCCCTGTCCTACATTTATCAGCTGAATATTAGATATCCCATTGAATCATTACTCTTAAAGGACCTGGGAATTGAACTAGGGACCTCATATATTCAAGGCAGAAATTATTCCACTGAGCTAACTTATTAATTGGGTCAGTTAGCTCTTCAGAAAGCTATTTAGTCACTTTCCACTAGGAAGGTTTTAGTCTCCTGTGGCAGCAGGATTTAGCAGGCTGTATGAGCAGATCCCCTCTCTGCTTTCCTGGTCAAGTTGAGTTCTCTTTTGAAATTCAAATGGGACCCTGATGACTGAGTTCACCTCACTGAAATGGTTTACAAGCCTCTTCTAGACCACCCCCTCCTCTCAGGGCACCCTAAATAGTCTTGTGGAAACTTTTTAAGCACTACCCGCTGCCTGCCTCCATTAGGGGAGTTGAAATTCTGATAGCCCTCAGTGTGGAACTCTAAAATTGACTGAATCCACCCTCACTCAAGCCAAGCCTCTGTATTGCAGGGTGGTTAGATAAATCAGTCTTCCTCAGCAGATTCGCCTCTCCCCTCTGCCTGGTGCCACCTCAAGCCAGCTGGTGTGATCCCCAATGCTCTAAGGGGGTCTGGACAACCAAACCCACAGAAAGGAAGCCCCTCTCCACCCTTTGATAGAACCCTCCTACTCTCGGAGAATGCTCCCTCTTGCTGGGTTGCTTTCACAAGTTGGGGCTCACCCTGGCTCTTTGTCCAGAGGGTAGGGTTTAGCTGTCTGTGTCTGTGATTTCCATGGGGCTAAAAACTCATGGTTTCATCTTGAGCAATCTATCTCCATGTCCAGCTTTCTTCAGATTGATGTCCCAAAGGCTTTTGCTCTGTGGGCTCCCAGGACAGTCCACTTGGGCAGGATCTTATCCCCAATCAGCTGTCCTTTGTGAGGAGGTGGTGAGGGCCCACCTAAATTGATGCTGTCTTGCCTCTGTCCTGTCTGAATACACTTAAAGAATAGGATTGGAGAAAATGCTTTGGAGAGCTAAGTGTCAATAGAGAGGACATGAGGAAATCAGGGATTATTAAGTGAAGTGATTGCACCTAATAGTGCTGAAGATGTTAAAATATTTAGGAATGATCAGATTAAGCCTCAAATCAAACATGTGGAACCTGCCATAACAATGCTAATCACCAGTTGAATTAACTTCCTAAGCAAGTCTCTTAATGAAAGTTAGGGCATGTACTGAGAAAGTGTGCAGCATTAGAGTCAGAAAGGAAATATCTGAGAGAATGCCTGAGGACTGTAATTACCCTGAATCCCAACCTTCAGCAAATCCCTCTTGTCAGATGAGACACTTCCTCTGGGCTTGAATGATGGGGCTCTTCTCTCCTTCCTGGAAATCCCTGAAGAAGTAATCTTGCAAAAGAAAGCCACCTATTATGCCTTACTAAGACTACCTCATTATATTCGTGTTGAAAATGAGAATCAGACCCAAGTATGCCCTTTAAAGCACATTGGTTACAAGAGAAAGAAAATATTTACACTACAAAACTTACTAACTACCCAAATCATGCAAACAGAAAAGTGAATTCACATTATGTGGTTATTGAATGGACTCTATGGATCCTAGTCTGTGGAGGGAAGCACATAAATGGGACTGAATGTCTTGATATTGGTGCATTTATCAGAGTCTGAGTTCCACATGCCAGCTCACACCACTGAAAATATTTCTTACCACTGGGATAATTGCCTGGAAAATGGCTTTACTCAAGGTCATATCAAATGGCATTAATGTTCCGTGTTGTATTCATTTCCTATTGCTACTGTAACAAATCATTGCACACTTGGTGACCTAAAACAACACAAATTTATTGTCTTCATATTCTGAATATTAGAGGTCCATTGAGTTCAGGTATGGGGGTCAATAAGACTCTCAGGGCATACATCAGCTTGTGGTGGAATAACAAGTTTAGGTTTTTTTGGTATCAACCAACAAAATAAATTTTTATAAAATATTAATATCTATCTTAATGAAATTGATATGTTATTACTAAGGTTTATTTTGTCAGGAAACCTAATTGTCTTATTAGATTTATTTGGTTAGTATTTGTTATATAATTTCATTTCCTTTTATATTATTAAATATTTTAAATCTCTCTAAATTAGATGTTTCTATTTGAATAGCATACAATTAGAATTGTTTAATTAGGTTTATCAATCTTTTCTAAGACTGAATTTTATTCAATTTACACTTATAAATGGTGAGATGATTTGTTTATATCTAGAATTACTTGTTATTATTTGTAGAGTAAATAGTTAATATTAAGTATAGCAACCATGATGAATAGTTGACTATAAATGTTATGTATCAATTTTACAATAAAGCACCTACACATATCAATTTTAGTCTACTAAAACTTGTATAATATATAAGAATTATTGTCTACCTAAAGCGATTGTTGGTATCCATATATGCAAATAATTGTTTTTCAAATTTCTGTCACTTTTTTATGTTTGCAGTATACTTTTGAAATTTTTGTTACATTTTACCTTTATGTGATAGGCAGATAATATTTATTTGTTGCTTATTTTACATTGTTTGAAACTGCTTAGAGTAAATAATAAGAAAATGATTAAGAATATGTTTAAGCAACATATGTGTTTAGAAGGAAGCATTTTGTAAATTTCTTAGAACAATCTTGATATTTTTAAAACTAAATGTATTTCAGGGTAAATTATCAGAAGATGGGAAGGATTTTTGCAACATATAACAAAGAGTACACATTTAATATCAAATTACACTCAAAGAAGTTTTTATCAAAAATCCATTTCTAATTACATAGAAATAATTTTTAATCGCACATTTTTTCTTATTTTTAAAAGTGCTTTAGATTACATAAATGTTAAACAAGAAAATATAGGGGATTCCCATATACCCCACTCCGTCCTCCTCCCACAATTTCCTTCATTAACAAATTCATTAGTATAGTACATTTGTTACAATTGATGAAAACATATTGATGCTCTGCTACTAACCATGGTCTATAGTTTACATTATGGCTTACACTTGCACTTCACAATTTTATAGTGCTATGTAAAGTGGAATTATACATTTTGACAAGATATATAATGGCTTTTATCTGTCAGTGCAATATCATGCAGAACATCTCCAACATGTCCAAAATGCCCCATGTTACAACTTTTTTTCTCTCTCTCTCCCCTCAGAACCTCTGGTGACCATGATCTTTATATCAATGTTACAAGTTCTTCCTTTACTAGAATAAGCCTACTTTGGTCCGTACTTGCATTCCCACCTTATGCATGTTCATTCCTTGATGTTGAGAACTTTGGGATGGTGATGCACACTCTGCTTCCCACTGAGAGGGGACTTAGATCCCATGGGGCAGATGAATGGAACTGTCTTGTTTGAAGATGTATGTACTCTCTGTTTTTTGATATGGTCTTTGTCCATCATCATTCTTTTGTTACTTGTCCTGGGTGAGTCTGATGAACTTGAGAGTAAGTGCTGGGTGCAATTCTGCTGAGATTCAGGGCTCAGCCACCATATGAAGAGCTGGAAGATATGTCTCTGGGACATATATTTAGTGACTAAAATGCTAGTCCCAGATTAAAATAAATTGGGCAGAAGAACAATGTGTAAGAAAATTATAAATGAATCTAATTCTGATACTTTGAGGACATAGGTTATCATATAAAACAAGGTAAGGCCCACCAATGGGATGCCAATTTCCTGGGGTTTCTGTCCTGCCTAAAGTGTCTAGATGTCTCTAGAGCCCTCAAGAGCACCCCTGTTTGAGGCACTGTTTACTGTGGCAATCAAGGAGATCTTCATTAAATGTGCATACACATAACCACTGGAATGAACGCTTGACTCACTTTGAAATCTCTTAACCATAAAAACTCATTTGCATTTAATATTTTCCCCTTTTGTTTTAGGTCTTTTTCCAAATGCATAGGTGGTTGGCACTGGGTAATAATCCCTTGGTGCCAGGGAGGCTCATCCCTGGAAGTCATGTCCCAGGGGTAGGTAGTATCATGTCAGTGGGAGGGTAGTGAATTTATATGCTGAGTTTGGTGAAGAAAGAGTCTACATTTGAGTACCAAGGAGGTTTTCAGGAGGTAACTCTTAGTTAATATGTATTACTAGGCTAAGTTTCAATTCCACAAGAACAAGGTTCATAAGTACAAGCATCAATATCAAGGGCTGATGTATTGATCTTTCCTCCTTTGCTAGGCATTGAACACATACCCTAGATATTCATGCCACTCTATTAGAGAATATAGCTGGACTTCTCAGGATGGGAATTCAATATTCCATTGGTTTTTCTGTGCATCTCCACCCACCGAGACAATATCCCATGACCATAAAAACACATTAATATTCCATAGAGACATGCCCCAGGTGCCCCTTCTCCACACATCCCCTCACCACTGACACCCCACACTGGCAATCTTACCTTGCCACAGTTTTAAACTTTATGCAATCTAAAACTTCCCCAAAACAAAGCCAACAAATTTAATAATAATGAAATTAAAATATTATAAAATAAGTAAATAATGAAAAAACAAAATATATATATATTTTTTGGCATTGTGCCTTTCATCACCATAAGATCTGTTATATTTTTGTATAAATACAATTTCTTCTGTATGTTCCCCCAGTGTCTAATATTTTTTCACTTTATTTTTCAAAAATCTTAAGTTACAGAAAAGTCACATAGAAACTATACTCCATGCTTAGTAGCAATTCTTCAATATGTGTTCAACAATTGAAAAAATAAATCACACTAATTAAAAGTGTTATTAATGGCAGAAATTTGGGAAGGGAGGGGGTGGGTTATATGGGAATCCCCTCTATTTTTTTTTTTACATTTCTCCATTAAATGTAATGGATACATATAAATTTTTTTTGTGTGTGTGTGGATCAAACAATATGTTACACAATATATTTAGTTCATAGTAATGCATTCATACAGTATTTGTCCTTTTGTGTCTGGCTTGCTTCACTCAGCATAATGTCCTCCAGATTCATCCATGTTGCCATATGCTTTATGACTTCATTTCTTTTTACAGCTGCATAATATTCCATGGTGTTTTTGATGTAACATTTATGTAATCTAAAGGTTCTTTAAAAGTTAAAAAATTAGAAAATTAAAAAAACAAAATATAGGGGATTCCCATATGTCCCTCTCCCCACCACATGCTCCCCAGCCAATAACATTCTACATGAGTTTGGTTCATTTTTTATAATTGACAAACAAATATCAAAGCATTGCTGATAACCATGGTCAAATTTTGCACTGTGTTCTTTTATAGGATCTGACAAAATGTATAATGGCCTGTATGAGGAATATTGCAACAAAATATGTGGCTTGCATAGTCACAGGCAGCAAACTCACTAGGCCCATGGCTGAGAATTCCCACTGCTGGTTCCTGTTCTGAGGACTTCTAAGATGTTCATGCTGGTATTGCTTGAACAGGGAATTTAAATCCCTAAATTCATACTTTTGTTCCTCCACTTTCTCTAGCACATTAGAAGCACCAAGCCAATCTCACTGCACTTGTGAATTTCACAGAAATGAAATATCTGGCCAACAGAAACTTTCCTCTTATAAGTCTTTGTTTAGGAGTATCCAATAGTGATATTTTGCATAACTATACTGACACATCACATCATGGACTGCCAGAGTCTTCTTTACCACTGGAAATAGAGTTGTTTTAATTTGAATAGGTTAAGAACAAAGGCCCCAGGACCAACTTAAGAAAATCACCCTATAATTTAAGTTCTGCTGCTGATATCAAAATTGGTACTAGTCAGAATTTTCCAGAGAAATAGAAGCAACAACATATATGTATGTGTGTGATTGCGTGTGTTTGTGTCTGTGTGTATATATATATATATATATAGGATTTATTATATCTATGATTTGTTATGAGGAATTGGCTCATGAGATTGTGGGGGTGGCAAGTATGAATCTGAAGGACAGGCAGGAGGATGGATGTCCCTGTAATAGTGATATTGATATCTTGAGTATGAATTCCTTGGTTTGCAAACTCAGGACAGAGTGGCAGGTGTAGTCTTGAGACAGAATTCCATCCTCCTGGAACCCTTAGTTTTGTTCATTTAATGTATCCAACCAACTGTGTAAGGCACACCTACATTATCCACAGTGATCTGCTTTCTTTAAAGCCAACCAATTGTAGATTTCAATCCATTTATAAAATAGCTTCCCAGCAACATCTATGCCATTATTTGTCAGAAAAACTGGAAATTATAACACAGTCAATTTGATACATAAAATTTACCATCATATCAATCTGATAGTTGCCAGTCTGTTGCCTCTAATGCTGGTGAATGTAGCTATATATGAATTTAAATGCCTTGTATCAAACAGCATTGGAGGTCATCCATCTCTGAGAAATTTACAAAATGGGGCAAAACAAAGGCTGGCACATGAGTCAGGTCATCTGCAGACTACAAGTCAGGTCAAAACACAATTCCATGACATAGTAATAGTGTTTGTTTGTTTTTTTTCATGAGCAGAAATTCTTAAATGCTCTCTGCATAGGAAAATTGGATAAACCAGCATCAAGGCCTTGATTTTGAGAAGCTAACAAGGGAAATGTTTCTTATCTTTAGGTAAAGAATATATAATACTCAAGAGTGATTTATTGTCACTGTTGTTCAATTCTTTATGCTGTCTCTATTTATTCATAATTTTTCTTTTAAAACACTTTTTTGCCATATACTTGAAAAATACATAAAATTTTGTGTACAAAAGTTACAACAGAGGGCATTACTATTAAAGGAAAATCAACATATAACACAGTTGAAATTTTTATAACAACTAATTAATACAAATCATTTTAGTATTATTTAAATTTTCTTAAATAATATTTTAGAAGTAGTTATATAGGGCTGAATTTCCTTTTTACCTACCATAATGTAAAGACTTTTTACCTACCATAATATAAAGGACATTTTCACTAGTTGAATTTTCAGGACTTTTCTTAGTATTTGCCCATTTTGGCATTTCTCTTAGACTTGAAATATTTACATATATACACACATAGTGAGTCAGATGGAAGCTTACTTATATCAGGAATGAAAGTCACAGTTTCAGGAGTAATAAATCAAGTCAGTTTTCTGATTCATACTTATAGGATTCTATATTAAATATCAGAGTCTTAGGTATTATGTTAAATCTTGATGAAGTCATAGGCCTGATGTGGTCACACATAGGAAAATCCTACATAGAGCAGGTTTAGCAACACTGGATGAAACATATTTTTAAAATGATTAAACTCATATGGTACTGATTTCAATAAGATATTAGTGATGATCTATTATATCAAAGAGATTTAATGAGACTAAAAATTACTTACCTAACAAAGATAATAAAATTTTATACAGTCCTTAAAACGGATTATTTAATTCTGTCTTGACTATGTTTGTCCACAACCAGAAATTCAACTTAAAATCCTTAAGGTTTTTTTTTTGGGGGGGTAATTTTTTTATTAGAGAACTTATGGATATACAGAATAATCATGCATAAAATACAGGACCTCCATACATCACCCATCCAGCAACATCTTGAATTGGTGTGGAACATTTTTACAATTAAGGATAGCCCTTGTTTTACTTTTTCAAAGGCTGCAAAGGCAATATACCACAAATGCATTGGTTTTTACAATGGGGATTTATTAACTTATAAGCTTACAGTTCCAAGGATGTGAAAGTGCCCAAATCAAGGCTTCATCAGGAGATGCTTTCTTCCTGAGCTGCAGCTTTGGTGATAAGGCACAGGGTGGTTTCTGCTCAGCTGTCAGCTCTTCTGCAGGCCTCATTGCTTTCATTTTCTGGCTTCAGTTGGCTCCTTTCAGTATCTATGTTCCACTGATTTCATCTTCTGGCTCCCAGGGCCTTCTCTTTCAGATTCTGGGTGTTTCTGTTTCTGCAGCTTTTTTCTCTGTCTCTGTAGCCTCCTATTTCCCATTTATAAAGGAATCCAGCAGAAGTAAAAAGACCCACCCTGGGCTATACCACACTGAAGCAATCCAACCAAATAACCCTCACCTGAATCCAATCCAATCAAAGGGTTCTTACCCCAGAGGAATGGACCAATTTAAGAACATAACTTTCTAGCATCCACAAACAACTTAAACTACCACAGCTTTTTTTATTTTTTTTTAATAATTGTCTGCTCTTTAAAGGGCAGACAAGCTCAGGAGTTTGGCACCCTGTCTGTGGGCCTTACTTTAGAATTTATGCTCCCCAGTGTAACAGAGTTAGACTCATTTATAGTTTCCCTACAAATGGCTCTTCTGTCTCTTTTATTTGAATCTGTAATAAGCACTATGCTTTTTAAATTTATGCCCCAGAGACTTAAATCTTTAGTCTGTTCATGTGCCAGTTAAGTCTTGAATTTCAGCAGAGTTGCAACACATCTTCTCCAGTTCATTGGTGCCACCTATGACAACTAACAATGAAATGGTGATGGACAATGCTCATAAAAAGGAACAGAGTGTGTCTGCAATTGCAAGCAAGGTAGTTCCATCCATCTGCCCCATGGGATCTAAGCCCCCTCTCAATTAGAAACAGAGTAGACATCACCATCCCCAAATCCTCAAGATTGTGGAATGAACAATGGACTAAAGTAGACTTATTATTATTCTATTATTGACTTACTACTATTCTAGGAATGGAAGAACTTTTATCATTTATATAAAGGCAGTGGCTACAGAGGTTCTGAGGGAGAGAGAAGAATAGGTGTAACATGGGGGCATTTTTAGGACATTGTAATTGTCCTGCATGACATTGCAATGATGGATAGAGGCCATTATGCAGTTTGTCATAACCTATAAAATAGTACGGGGCAGAGTGTAAACTATAATGTAAAATATAGTCCATAGTTAGTAGCAATGCTTCAATATGTGTTCATCAATTGTAACAAATGTACCACACTAATAAGAGATGTTGTTAATGTGGGAAATTGTGGGAGTGGGAGGGGGTAGGGATAGGAGGATCCCCTATATTTTTTATGTAACATTCATGTAATCTAAAGCTTCTTTAAAAAAAAAACAAAAACTAAAAAAGTGTTCTTTGTTACAATTGATGAAAGATTATCAAAATAGTACTATTGACTATAGTCCATACTTTACATTAGGTGTACTTTTCCCCATATACCACCCTAATATTAACACCTTGTATTAGTGCTGTACATTTGTTATATACATGAGAAAATATTCTTATGCTTGTATTATGAACTGTAGTCCATCATCTACAATAAGGTTCACTGTGTTGCTTAGTCTTATGTTTAACCTTTAAATTTTATTTTAGTAACATATATGACCTAACATTTCCCCTTTTAACCATATTTACCAATGTAATTCAGTGTTCTTAATTATACTCACAATTATGTTCTAGCATCACCATCATACATTTCCAAACCTTTGCAATCAACCTATATAAAATCCTGTACAAATTAAGCACCAGCTCCTCCTCATTCTCTAACCCCAGTATATCACCTGGTAACTTATATTAAGCAAATTTTGCTTATTTGGTTGTTTATTATAATTAGCTCATGTAAGAAAGATTGCACAATGTTTGTCTTTTTGTGCCTGGCTTATATCACTTAACAAAATGTACTCAGGGTTCATCCATATTGTCACACGCATAAGGAATTCTCTATAATAAAAAATATTGTATTTTATGTGTATAACATATTTTATCTAGTCATCTGTTGCTAGACATTGGTTGCTTCATCTTTGGCAATTGTGAACGATACCTCTATGAACATTGGTGTGCAAATATCTGTTGCAGACTCTGCTTTACATACTTTTGGGTATATACCTAGTAGCAGGATTGCTGGTTCTTATGGCACTTCTATAGTAAGCTCTTTGTGGAATTGTCAAACTTCCATAACAGCTGCACCATTTTACTTTCCCACCAGCAAAGAATGAGTGTTCCTATTTTTCCATATATTTTCCAATGCATGTAATTTTCTCTTTTTAATAATAGTCATTATAGTTTGTGTGAAATGATATGTTTCTGTGTTTTTTTTTTCTATTTTTTAAACTTTGTTTTTAAAGAAGTTTTATATTACAGAAAAGTTACATAAAAACTGTACGGGATTCCCATATATCCCACCCCCTCTGCCTCTCACATTTTCCCTATTTATAACATTTTGCAGGAGTTTGGTACATTTTTTACAATTGATGAAAAAATATTGAAGCATTGCTACTAACCATGGTCTGTGGTGTACGTTATCATATACCCTTTGCACCATACAATTTTATATGTTTTAACAAAATATATAATGTCCTGTTTCTGACATTGCAATATCATGCAGCACAATTCCAGTGCCCTAAAAAAGCCTTATATTCCACCTATTCTTCCCTCCTCCTCCCCTAAAAACCTTTGGTAACAATTTTTTTTTCAGGGTTACAGGTTCTTACATTACTACAATAATAAAATGTTTACTATGGCCCATTGTTGCATTCCTTTCTTATGTTTGTTCATTTCTAAGTCTTGAGGATTTGGGGAAGGCAATGTCTGCTCTGATTCAGACTGAGAGGGGACTTGGATCTTATGGGTCAGATGGAAAGAACTGTTTTCCTTGCAGTTGTAGATACCCTTTATTTTCTGTGATGGGGTTGTCCCCATCATCCTTTGCTGAGTTGTCCTAGGTTAGTTCAATGTACTGGAAAATAGGTTTGAGCTGCAACTCTGCTGAGACTCAGGTTCAATCAGAATATGAACTGACTAAAGATATAAGTCCCTAGAAAATATATTTAATTGATATATGGCTAACTATAAGTTCAAATGAAAGGCGCAGAAAAATCGTGTGTTGGGAAAATATAAATGAGCCTAACTTTGTTCCAGTGGGGAAATAGGTTATCATATATTCCAAGTTAAGGCCCACCAACAGGGTGTTGATTTCCTAGCATGGTGTGCCACACGGGGACCTTGTTTGAGGCTTTGTTTGCTGTGGCAGTTAGTGAGATCTGCCTGAGATGTGCATATGATAAACTCTGGAACAACCTCTGACTCACTTTGAAATCTCTTAGACATAAAAACTCTTTTGTATTTAATGTTTCCCCCTTTTGGTAAAGATCTTTTTCCAAATACATCACTGGTTGACACTTGGTAATAATATGTCATGTCCCATGCAGCAAGCAAGGTAGTGAGTAATTTTTTTTAATTCCTTGATGAGTTTGGCTTAGAGAGAGGCCACATTTGAGTAACAGCATTTTTCCAGTGATAACTCTTAGGCAATAGATATTATTAGGCTAAGTTTTAATTTTACAAGAATAAGGTTCATAAGCATAAGCATTAATATAAAGGGCTTGGAGTCTTGGTTTGTTTTATTTTATTGGCCCTGCCTATGTACTCTAGAGATTCTTGCCACTCTATTAGAAAGAATAGCAAGACTCCTCAGGGTAGGAATTAAAAATTTTTGTGTATTGTGTGGGTCTTTTATTGTAATCCTGAGTAAGAGAATGAAATTCAAATGAGGAAAAAGTCATATAAGAAATAAACTAAAAGCAACTAAACCAAGAAGAGAAGGGAGAGATCAAAAGGTGCTGCCATTTGACTCACCATGTGGCAGAGGCCCCAAGGCCTGCTTTCATCAGGTCTCCAGGAAGAAAGCTTCACATTGATGGTGTCTTGATTGGTACATTGTCAAGGCCTCAAACTGTAAGGGAAGAAACTCACATTGTTAAAAGCCATCCCATTTTGTGGAGCAGGTGTAGCTCAGTGACTGAGCATGCACTTCACATGTTCAAGGTCCTGGGTTCAATCCCCAGTACCTCCTAAAAAAAAAAAGTCACCCCATTTTATAGCATCTGTTTTAGACATACAAGCAAACTAAAACTACTTCTATTCCTATTTTTCTAAGTGTATTTATCAAGCAATTATGCTGGTTTTCTGTCAATTGCCTTTTCTTCATCAATCAAAATGATCATGGGTTTTTCCCCTTCATTTTTTAAAATATGGTGTGCTCTAGCAATTGATTTTCTTATTTTGAACCACCCTTGCATACTTACGATAAAATCTATTTGGTCATAGTGCATAATTCTTTTAATGTGCTGTTGGATGTGATTTTCCAGTATTTCTGTTTATTTACTTTTTTTCATTCCTTGATTTGCCATTATTTTTTGAGAGATTTTGCATAAATATTCATAAGAGAAACTTCTTTTTAAAAAATGTATTATACCCATCCTAGTAGGATTGATATCTCATTGAGATTTTGATTCCCTTTTGCTTAACATATCTTTTATGTGTTTATTGAACACATATATTTTCTTTGTAGAAATGTATATTCAGATTCTTGTCCATTTTTATTGAGCTTTTTGTCTTTTATTATGGAATGTAAGAATTCTCTGTATATTGTATATCCAAGTTCTTTATCAGATATGATTTGCAAATATTTTCTCCTACTCTTTATTGTGCCTTTTCATTTTCTTGATAGTGCCTCTTATTTAAAGCACCAAAATTTTTAATTTTTAGGAAATTTAATGTAACTATTATTTTCTTTTGTCACTTGTGCTTTTGGTGTCATATTTAAGATACCATTGCCAAACCCAAGGTCATAAAGATTTTCTTCCATATTTTCATCTAAGAATTTTATAATTTTGTCTCTTACATTTAGGACTATATCTATTTTGAGTTCATTTTTTATGTGGTGTTAGGAAGCGGTCCAACTTCATTCTTTTGCTTGTGATTATCCAGCTGTCCCAGCACCAGGATTGAAATGACCTTTTTCTTCCATTGAGTTGGCTTGGAACCTTACAAAATATGAATTAACTGTAAATGGGAAGGTTTATTTCTGGACTCTCAATTCTATTCCATTGAACTATATGCCTATCTTCATGCTCATACCACACCATCCTCATTACTGTAGCATTCATTAAATTTTGAAATTGGGACATGTGAGTCTTTCTACTTTGTTCTTCTTTTTCAAGATTTTTTGGCTATTCTGGGTCCCCTGAATTTCCAGATTAATTTTAGGATTAGCTTGTCAATTTATTCAAAAAATAACAAGCTGGGATTTGATAGTGTTTGCATTTAATCTGTAGGTCAATTTGGAGCACATTGCCATCTTAACAATATTAAGTCTACTAATCCTTGAATGTGGAGTATCATCTCATTTATTTAGGTCTTCCTTAATTTTTTCAACAATATTTTATGGTTTTCAGTATACAAGAATTTCATTTAGCTTGTAAAACATTTTCCTAAATATTTTATTCATTTTTATGCTGATGGACATGGAATTGTTTTTCTTACTTTCATTTTCAGTTTGTTCATTGCTAGTGTACAAAATAAAACTGATTTTTTTTTGCATATATATATATATTTTTTATATCTTTATTTTTTTTAATTTGTAAAATGATATATAAATACATATGCATATATGTGCATTTGTTTACATAAATGTTATTTGTTATATATATATATATAAATTTTATAAAGGTGCCTAGATTACCCAAATATTACTCAGAAACTACAGGGATTCCCATGATCCCCTTTGCCCACACCCCCAACAACACCCCACACAACCATTCCCCATCCGTGTGGTACTACACCCGCAATGGATATACACATCCTGGGGCCTTGCCACCGAGCATAGACCACAGTTCACATCACAGACCACACTCTCTCCCACCCAGTTCTGCATGGTATATTCTGATGGAAAATGGCCTACATTCGTCGCTGCTTCACCACTCAG
>JAQZBX010042925.1:9381-21941 GCA_029593785.1 Cabassous unicinctus | reverse complement strand
GGGCTTTTCTCAACTCGGGCGGTTCTTCATCTTAGCCTTAGCGGCCATGTAAGGGAAGTTGGGAGGGGGCAGGGGGATAGGGGGCGGGCGCCGGGGTTGATGGAGTGCCGGGAGAGTTAAAAGGAAAAGAGATGTTTTCTATATCCTACAACAGGTCTGCGTTGTGATTCCCCTATAGGGGCCTGCCAAAGGCTCCAGACAGCATCTCTATTTGCCACTGAAACTTCCAGCACCATTGGATCTGCTGGATCATATGGTCCAAGTGGTAGTGCAGCTTGCATAGCAGCCTGGACCTGTTACAGGGCTTCCTTTTGTTCCAGTCCCCAATCAAAACTAGCAGCCTTTCTGGTCACTCGGTAAATGGGCTGCAGTAACACACCCAAATGAGGAATGTGTTGTCTCCAAAATCCAAAGAGGCCAACTAAGCGTTGTGCCTCTTTTTTGGTTGTAAGAGGGGCCAGGTGCAACAGCTTATCCTTTACTTTAGAAGGGATATCTCGACAGGCCCCACACCACTGGACACCTAGAAATTTCACTGAGGTGGAAGGACCCTGTATTTTTGTTGGATTTATCTCCCATTCTCTCTCACATAAATGTCTTACCAATAAATCTAGAGTCTTTGCTACTTCTTGCTCAGTAGGTCCTATCAACATGATATCATCAATATAATGAACCAGTGTGATGTCTTGTGGGAGGGAGAAACGATCAAGGTCCCTGCAGACAATATTATGACACAGAGCTGGAGAGTTGATATACCCCTGAGGCAAGACAGTGAAAGTATACTGCTGGCCTTGCCAGCTGAGAGCAAACTGTTTCTGGTGGTCCTTACTAATGGCAATTGAGAAAAAAGCATTTGCCAGATCAACAGCTGCAAACCAGGTAACAGGGGAAGTGTTGATTTGCTCAAGCAATGATACCACATCTGGGACAGCAGCTGCAATTGGAGTCACCACCTGGTTAAGGTTACAATAATCCACTGTCATCCTCCAAGATCCATCTGTTTTCTGTACAGGCCAAATAGGAGAGTTGAATGGGGATGTGGTGGGAATCACGACCCCTGCATCCTTCAAATCCTTGATGGTGGCACTAATCTCTGCAATACCTCCAGGAATCCGGTATTGCCTTTGATTTACTATTTTGCTAGGCAGGGGCAGTTCTAGAGGCTTCCACTTGGCCTTTCCAACCATAATAGCCCTCACTCCACGAGTCAGGGACCCAATGTGGGGATTCTGCCAGTTACTGAGTATGTCCATTCCAATTATGCATTCTGGAACTGGGGAAATAACCACAGAATGGGTCCGGGGACCCACTGGACCCACTGTGAGACGGACCTGAGCTAAAACGCCATCAATCACCTGACCTCCATAAGCCCCTACTCTGACTGGTGGACCACAGTGATGTTTTGGGTCTCCTGGAATTAATGTGACTTCTGAGCCAGTGTCTAATAATCCTCGAAATGTCTGATCATTTCCTTTTCCCCAATGCACAGTTACTCTGGCAAAAGGCCGTAGGTCTCCCTGGGGAAAGGTGGGAGGAAGATTAACTGTATAAATTTTTGGAGTTTAACAGGATCCTTCCCCAAGGGGACCTGGCCTTCTCCTCATTCAAGGGGCTCTGGGTCTGTAAACTGTCTCAAGTCTGGGAATTGATTAAGGGGCCGTGATTCTCTGCGTCTGTAATTAGAGTTAGGATTTTGTTCACTTGACCTAGAACTCTTCTGCTTATACAGATCCAGAAGAAATTTGGTAGACTGCCCATGTATTTCACTTCTGGGTACCCCATGATCTATTAGCCAACGCCATAACTCCATGCGACTCAGGCTATTCTGTGTGCTATTTTGAATCTGCCTTTCATTGCGGTAGCCACGCCCACCTTGCCTTTGGCGATTAACTGCCGATACTTGACTTTTACCAGACCGAGATCCGATCATCCCCATAATATTTAAGGATTCCAATTCCATTACAGCCCCCCCTACAGTAATATCTGGATTGCAGAGAAGAGCAACCACAGAGTTCTTCAGAGAAGATGGGGTTAGTCTTACAAACTTATTCCTCAAGTCCTGGTTAGAGGTGTGTCCTCTGGACATTCCTGGGGTGGGTGGGCAGGTCCTAAATGGTAAATCCATTCTAGCATTCCAATCTCTCTAAGCCTCTGAATCCCCTCATCTACTGTATACCAGGGCAAATCAGGCATCTCAACATCAGACATGCTGGGCCATCGTTTGGTCCATGCGTCAGTCAGCCACCCAAACAAACCGTTAGAGCCCTTTCTAACCCCTCGAGCTACAGCGCTGAATCCAGAATTCCTGCTTAGTGGGCCCATATCAATAAATTCAGCCTGATCCAACTTTATATTCCTTCCACCAGTATCCCATACCCTTAGTATCCATTCCCACACGTAATCCCCTGATTTCTATGTGAGTTGGAAAACTCATGCAGTTCTTTCAGAGTATAGCATACTTCCTCATGGGTCACACTTTGTATTTCACCTTTGGGGGCTTGTTGTGATTTTAACCTAGTAATGGGTCTCAAAGACAAGAGAGGTGGGGGGGAGGGTAAGGAGAAGGATTAGAGATGTCTTGCACGCTACTGACCTCAGGGCATTCCTTTGCAGTTTCTTCTGGTGAGACAGGATTAATCTCTTCAGGCAGGGGTTGGAAGGCAGATTCCTCAGGGCAGACTGGAGGCTGGGCAGTACATGCTGGAGTCAGGCTGGTACCTGCCTCAGGGCTGGGAGGAGGTCCAGGCTCCCTGGGGCAGGCCAGAGGCTGGGCAGTGCAGGCTTCCATTTGGCTTGTACCCACTTCAGGGCTGGAAGGAGGTCTGGACTCCCTGGGGCAGGCTGGAGGCTGGATGATACAAGGGTGACAAGGTGTGGTCTCCACAGGGCAGGCCATCGCAGGTTTATCTGGTAAAGTCTCAGCAGAACTTAGGGTTCCAATGTCCCCACCAATATTATCATCATCCCATATGTCTCCGTCCCAATCCTCAGAGTTCCACGCCTTTCCAATCAATGCCTTTACTTTAACTACAGAAACCCTGTGGGGTTGAGATTTTAGTTTCCTCTGCAATTCTGCTACTTGTACAATGAGAGTCTGGGTTTGATTCTCAGATATCTCAAGTCTGTGGCTACAGGAGACAAGGTTTTCTTTCAGGGCACACGTAGAAACTTTCACATCATTCACGCAGCATTTAAGTTTCCGATTTGAAGACTTTCGCTCATCTCTTTCTTTTGTAAGTGTATCCAGAGTGTCTAGGAGGAGCCAGCCAACATCATTATACCTTCTGACTCCACAAAATCTGTTAAGGTGTTGAAAACACTCTCACCCACATCCTTGCTTCTCATAAGCATGGAAGTAGGGGAATCCAGTGATGCTATTTTGCGTATCTCTATTGCCAACTCACGCCATGGACTGTCAGCAACCTCATTATTGGAAAGGGAGTCATTAGTACCCCTGAGTCCAATTAGAGTAGAGAGCCAATTGCAAAACTCCCAGAACCACCTCAGACATCCCACGTGTAAGACTCTGTTCCTCAAGAACCTCTCCCGGTACCAAGCTGTATTAGTCAGGGTTCTCTCGGGAAACAGAATCAACAGGAGATATCCGTCAATAATATGAGATTTTAAAAGATTCTCTCACGCAACCGTGGGGATGCACAAGTCCAGGCTCCACAGGCTGCAAACCAGGGGCTCCGATGAAAGTCCAACGAAGGGTCGTTGATGAGTTTCTGGGAGAAGTTGCCTGTCCAACGAAGAGCTGGGAAATTCTCTCTGAATGCTGAAATCACTTCCCCTTTTAAGGCATTCAGCTGATTGGATAAAAGCGCCAGCCATTGATGATGTAATCTCCCTGATTGACGCAGATGTAATCAGCCGTCCACGCAGTAAGCTCACTGGTGATCGAAGTCCATAAGTGCTCTTGTTTTACAATTAGCCCAGTGCTTGCTGGACCCAACACCTGGACACAGTTACCTGGCTGAGTTGACACATTAGCCTGACCATCACAGGGCCTACCACATGGTCTGTCCTGGAAAACGTTCATGGGCACGTGGGAAGAGCGTGTGCTGTGCTGTTGGGCGAGTGCCCTCTGTGTGTCCATTTGGTCTCTGTGGCTGACTGTGCTTTCTTACTGATCTTCTGCTCAGATGTCCTGCCAGTTACTGAAAGTTGTGTGTTGTAGAGCTATGTGTTCTTCCCTGCAGTTCTGTCCGTTTTTCTTTATATATTTTGGGGCTGTTTTGAGTTCCAGACACGTTTGTAGTCACTGTAGCTTCTTGCTGGATTGAGGTTCTATCTAATGCCCTTCTTTGCCTCTTACAGTCTTTTTTGGCCTCAAGTCCACTTTGTCTGACGACAAGGCAGCCACTCCGGCCCTCTTTGGCTTACTGTTTGCCTAGGACACCTTCTCCCACCCTTTTACTTCAACCTCTTTGTGTCTTTGTGTCTAAAGTGAGTCTCTTGTAGACAACACACAGATGGACCATGCTCCTTCATCCAGTGTGCCGCTCTCTGCCTTGTAATAGGGAGCTTGAACCATTGACATTTAAGGAAGTACCTGAGGAGGAGGCTTGACTTCTGCCATTCAGCTGTTTGTTTTCTGTACGTCTTACATGTTTTCTTCCTCTTTGCTCCATTACTGCCTTTTCTGTATCGAATTGCCTTTTTGTAGTGCACCGTTTTGATTCCCTTCTTCACCTTCCTGGTGTCATGCAGCCATCACCACTGTCTATTCCCAAACCTTTTTATCGCCCTAAGCAGAAACCCCGAGCCCATTAGCAGTCACTATGGATTTGCTCAGTCTGCACATTCCATGTCAGTGGAATTACACGTCTTGTGGCCTTTGTGCCTGGCTCCCTTCACGCGGCATCGTGTTTTCCAGGGCTCACCCACGTTGCAGCACTGGCCCTTGACTTCGTTTCGTGGCTGAGTCACATCCCATGCCGTGTGCATCTTTACTCGGGGTGTGGGGGCACCTCTTTGCCTCTCCCTGGGTCTTCCCAGGACCTTGCCCCTGTAAGAGGTTCCACCAACACGGCCCACAATGTCATCTGCAGTCCCAGTTGCAAAGAGTGACTTGGGGTTGGTGTTTATAGGACTGTGAACAGAGCTTGTCTTCCAAGCAACAGGCTCCAAGCTCTGGGAGAGACCCCCAGGCCGAGAGCGGCCAGCCTCCCAGCCACGCCCTGGAGAGCTGTGTCCCTGCAGCTGGCCCCTCCCCTCTCAGACCCTGGCTTTGGGCCCTGGGGGCTTGTTTAAAAAGCACCCCCCAAGCAGTGGCACTGGATTCCTGGGCTTTCCGAGCCGTGTTTCAGCCTGTGCCTCCCGGGCCATGTTCCCCTCTTCTCAGGAGCTACCTGGAAGGAAGTCTCCTGGCGAGCGGAGCCTTGCTGGGGGCGGACGAGCTGGCCCGCTACTTCCCGGACCGGAACGTGGCCATCTTTGTGGCCACGTGGAACATGCAGGGCCAGAAGGTAAGAGGCTCAGTCTCCCTCCCTGTCCGTCCCGCTCCCACCTGCGACAGCCGCCACAGCCCTCCTGACCGAGCCTGCCCCCAAGGCCCTCAGGGCCCCGTCCCTCGCCCCGTCCGTGCTTCTGCCCCACGCTGGCGTGGAGGCGCCTCCTGCCACGAAGCCCTCCCGGCCCTGGCCCGTGCCCACCTTGCCGCCACCGGCCAGCGCACCGGCGCGCGTCCGTCACCTCTTATCGCATGCTGTGCTTGCTGGCATGCGTCTCCCACACCAGCTTGAGCGCCGCCTCCTTCTTCCCCAGGCCTCAGGGCTCAAGCCCACCTGGGGCCGGGAGGTCTTTGGGAAATGGTTGAAAGATGAGCCGCTCTTGGACCCTACGCAGGGTGGGGGCCGGGCCCAGCCTTATCCCCTCATCCGTGGGGGGCCGGGGAGACCCACCGGCCAGGGTCTCCTGCGTGCGTTTGTCTGACACACTGGCTTCCACGGACCCTGTTTTGGACACTGTTCATGTACCCTTCTCTGGCCAGTCTGGGCAGGGAGGGTCCTATGTGGGGACTGGGGTCTGGGCATGGGGTGTTCTCAGCCTGGAATGGAAAGACGCAGGTACACGGGCCCTCTAACCCCCCCCCCCCAAAGTTCTGGTTTCTGTGGAGAGTCTGGGCTGGACTTTTTCTAGAAGCTCTGGGGCCCTGGGGCAGCCAGGATTGGGATGCTGCTGGGGTCGGGACAGTTTTCCTGGTGGCAGGAGTTGAATCTCGGGATCGCAGCAGGCTGGGGCCTGGCCCCGTCGGGCAGCACCCATGAAGGCTCTGGCGCCCTGGGGCGGTGGGCACCTGGGGTACCCAGCTGGGGAGAAAGCAGCAGGGTCGGGGTGAGGAAGGGGACGTGACCACAGCCCCAAGGAAGCAGTGACTCAAACGAGAGGAAAGCGACTTCTGTCCTGCATCGAGGGCCCCGTCCACCCAGAGGGCGGCTCTGTCCTGGAGGGCGGGGGCCGCCCAGCAGGGCTGATGGCAGGAGGGACCCAGGCAGGGCCCTGGCTCCGCCGAGAGGCCGTCCCCGAGCCCCCAGCGCTCCACGTGCATGCCGGGCCCGGGTGCAGCCCGCCGAGGCCACGGGTGCACGACGCGCTGGTGGGTGTGGTGAGGGGCTCCGGGAGACTGCGGTGGCCTCTGCCTGGGAGGGGCGGGTCCTGGGGGAGCGGCTTAGACGGAGCCGGACCCCACGGTGGGCAGACGGCGGCGTGAGCAGCGGCGCAGACCGCGTTCGGGGAAGGAAGCAGCTGCAGCGGCCTCCGGGGTGCTCCTGTGCTGTGTAAAGGGCTTCCTCGGGGAAACGCGGCCTGCTCGTGCGCGGGAACCGCATTCAGCCGGAGAAGAGCGCACCCGTACCTGCGACGGCCTGGGTGGGGCTTGAGGACGAGGACGGCGTGTGGAGCGGAATGAGCCAGGCACAAAAGGACAGTCCGGAGGTCGTGCACGACGTCCTGATACGAAATACGCAGGGGGACGGGAAGTAGAGGAGAGGGGACCCAGGGTGTGGACACAGACGGACGCGCGTTGGTGACGGTTGGCGGTGAGGCTGGCAGGACGCCGTGACCGTAACGGGTAACTGAGGAAACAGGGAAGCACTGAACTGGCATGCGCTGCCACAGGACGCTTCCAAGAGCAGCTCCGTGGGACCAAGGCCGCCTTTGCGGCCATCGGGCAAGTTCACTTCCGCCCTGGCGGCCTCGGCCCCCCGCACTGAGAAAGGCACGCAGGCGAGGGTCCCGCGCAGGTCTGTGCCGCTCTGCTGCCTCGCTCAGGTGCCGCCCTTCCCCTCAGGAGCTGCCTGCAAACCTGGACGAGTTCCTGCTGCCCGCCGAGGCCGACTACGCGCAGGACATGTACGTGGTCGGCGTGCAAGAGGGCTGCTCGGACAGGTAGGCCCGGCGCCCCCCCACCTGCCCCCCACCTGCCTGCTGCGCTGCAGCTTCCCTCTCTGCCCTGTGGGCTCACTGGCCCCTCCTGTCTGAGTTTGGGGCACCTTTGAGATGCCGGTCAGTGCTCAGGTATCTCCACGAGCTGTCACCTGTCACCTGCTGCACAGGTCCTAGGCAGTCTGGCCAGAGCAGGGGACCCCAGCCGCACCAGGCCCAGGGGGCCAGGTGCTGCCCCCCGTGGGCTCCCCTGCACCATCTCCCTGTGTCTGCATCCCGGGTGGGGGGTGGGCGAGGGCACTGCGACTTAGGCCTGGCAGGGAGGGACTTTGCCCCCACCAGGTGTCACGAGAACCTTTTCAAGTAGAGTGAGGGTAGACTTGCCACCCTACTTGGAGCTGCGCTGTGACCAAGCACACATTTCTGGCAGCTGCCTGGCCTGGCACGCTCTCCACTCACGCGCCAGCAATGCCCCCATGGGCTCACCTGTACCCCCGGGCTCACTTGCACCCCCGTGGGCTCACCTGCACCCCGTGGGCTCACCTGCACCCTGTGAGCTCAGCCTGCTCCCTGAACGGGAGGTGATAGGGCCATAGTGGCTCTCCTCCCCTGTGCATGGGGGTGCTCTCTGGGGGTGAGTCCCCCTCCCCAGGCGGCTCTGCTTTCCCTGCAGGCGGGAGTGGGAGACGCGTCTGCAGGAGACGCTGGGCCCCCACTACGTCATGTTGTACGCGGCTGCGCACGGCGTGCTCTACCTGTCTGTGTTCATCCGCCGGGACCTCATCTGGTTCTGCTCAGGTGGGCGGGGCTGGCGGGCCTCCGGGGCGGGGCCTCTGCGGGTGGGTGTGGCCTGCGGGCGCGGGCGCGGGCAGGCTCCAGGTGTCCCGTCCCGCAGAGGTGGAGAGCGCCACCGTGACCACGCGCATCGTGTCCCACATCAAGACCAAGGGGGCCCTGGGCGTCAGCTTCACCTTCTTCGGCACGTCGCTCCTCTTCATCACGTCCCACTTCACCTGTAAGTGGCGCCCCCCGCCGAGCGCCCCGGGGCGCTGGGGAGACCCGGCCAGGCCCCGAGTACGGGAGAGGCCGCCGTGGCTGCAGGGCTGCGCCCTTTTGACCACGTGAATTCTAGAAACGGGGGGCGGGGGCGCGCGCGGATCTAGATTACAAGGTTACAGGGACGGACGACCAGATTCTGTGAGCAAACTGCGATTGGGCGCTGTGACCCCGCAACCAAAGGCAGCTGTAAAGTGCAGTCTGGGGCCAGCTGGGGGGTTGGCACGTGGCTTCCTCGGCGAGACAGTGCTGGTGAGCTTGGTGGGGGGCCCTTGTTGGCGCGGGGTCCGCTGCGGCGGCTGGAGCCCGCTGGTGCGTCCGCTCCGTGCGCGCACAGGTAGGGGGCGAGCAGGGGGCAGCGCAGCCTTCACGTCTCACGGTAGGTGCACAGCGAGCGGCTCTTCCAGCTTCTCTGTATGTTTGAACAATTCCATAAAAAGTTGGAAAGACAGAAAAAAAGCTGTAGGGAGCCCCCTCCCAGGCCAGGGCTGCGTCTACCGCTGCCCTTGTCCTGGGCGCCTCGGGGTCTGAAAGGCCCCGGCGTCCTGTGCAGCCCCCACCCCCCGCCCCGCCCTGTGCAGCCCCCCACCCCCCGCACCGCCTCCTGGGGCTCGGCAGGGGCGCGGCCTCTCACTGCAGCGGGTCCCGGGCCGCCTGCGGAAGCAGGGCCCCTCTCCACGGCGGGCGGCCCCGCAGTCGGCGCCGGCGTTTGTTTGCGCAGCCGGGGACGGGAAGGTGGCGGAGAGGCTGCTGGACTACACCAAGACCGTGCAGGCGCTGGGCCTGCCCCGGAACGTGCCCGACACCAACCCCTACCAGTCCAGCCCGGGTGAGCGCCGCGCCTGGGCCGCCCCTTCCCTGGGGGCTCAGGATGAGGAGCCCGGGAGCCCCCGGCACGGCCGGCGGCGCGACTGACGCGCTTTCCCACTGCTGCAGCCGACGTCACCACCCGCTTCGACGAGGTGTTC
Source organism: Cabassous unicinctus (assembly GCA_029593785.1). Lineage (NCBI taxonomy): Eukaryota > Metazoa > Chordata > Mammalia > Cingulata > Chlamyphoridae > Cabassous > Cabassous unicinctus. The sequence goes on along the minus strand of JAQZBX010042925.1, from coordinate 12,528 downwards.
TGGTTTGGGGACTTCAACTTCCGCCTGGGCGGCGGGCGCGCGGCCGTGGAGGCCATCCTGAAGCAGGGCCCGGAGAGGAACGTGTCGGCCCTGCTGGCGCACGACCAGCTGACCAGGGAGATGAGGAAGGGTGCGCGCCCTGGGGGGCGAGCTGGGGAGGGCAGGGCTGCGGCGGCTTGAGCTCGGGGGCCTGAGGCCCGGCCGTGCCCGCTGCAGGGTCCCTCTTCAAGGGCTTCCGGGAGCCAGACATCCACTTCCTGCCCTCGTACAAATTCGACCTTGGGAAGGACACGTACGACAGCACATCCAAGCAGAGGACGCCCTCCTACACGGTAGGCGTGTCCCTCCGCACCCGTCACAGCCAGCAGGGCCCGGGGCTGCTGCAGACACACGCGGCTCCCCTGCCCCAGCATGCGCTGCTCTTTGCAGAGGGGCCCCCCAGGCCCTGCACCGATGCCCGGACGCCCCGTGCGGGTCGGCGAACAGGGCGAGAAGCAGGCCCTGCCCAGCTGCAGCCAGCCGGGGGCTCCCCCAGAGCAGCCCTCCGGCCCAGGCCTCCCGGGACCCGGGCAGGCAGGGGGTGGGCTGGAAGCTTGGCCCAGGGGACGCTCCCTGCCTGAGTAGGGGACCCCTCCTCATCCCGGACGCTCTCAGAGGAGGCCCACGGCACCTGCTTGGCACCCTCGTGACCTGCACCCGACCTTTCCTTGCTCCCTCTGCCAGGCGCCCCGGGAGGCCTGACCAGATGGAGGCCCAGGTCCAGGCCTCCCTGGACTGCACACCTGGTGGAAAGCGGGGAGACCCTCCCGGGGGGTGCAGGGCTGACCCTGATGGGGTCAGGGCTGGGGGAGGCAGGCGTCATCTAAACGGGTACTAGGAGGGGAGGCGCGTGTGCCTGGGGAAGGGACGCGTAAACGGCTGTGACTCCCCCCCGAAGGACCGGGTCATGTACAGAAGCCGCCACCAGGACGACATCTGCCCGGTCAAGTACTCGTCCTGTCCTGGGATCAGGACGTCCGACCACCGCCCCGTCTACGGCCTGTTCCGGGTCAAAGTGAGGCCTGGGAGAGACAAGTCAGTACCTGCGCGGCTCCGCTCAGGGTCCGGGGGCTGTGGCGGGTGCAGCCCTGGCACGGGGTACCGGCAGCCTCTGGAGGGGGTCCCATGGCCCTTCGTGTCTGGGCGCCGAGGCCTGTCCTGGGGCTCGCCTGAGAGCCGCGAGCGCAGCGGGCGTCCCTGGAGTGGCACGGGCAGGCAGCCCCGCGTTCCCCGGGTCGGCGTGGGGCGTCCAGAGTGCAGCGCGACAGCGGCTGGGGTCTAGGAGCAGCGTCGAGGGCCGACGGCCCCGGACGTCCTCGGGCAGCCACCGCGTCCTTCCCGGGACAGGTGAGCCCGCCCCTCCCGACAGGCTCTTCCCTCCGCAGCATCCCGCTGGCGGCCGGCAAGTTTGACCGAGAGCTGTACTTGGTAGGCATTAAAAGACGGATTTCAAGAGAGATTCAGAGACAGCAGGCGCTGAAGAACCAGAGTGCCAGCACCATCTGCACCGTGTCCTGAGGTTTCCAGGCAAGGACTCCAACCCAGAAACACGCCTGCAGGGCTGCACCCCGATGAGCCTGTGCCCCAGGAGGGAGGCCGCCCCGAGAATGGCTTGCGTTTCCCCAGCCAGATAAGCCCGTCCTCGCCAACGGGTCCTCACCACGATGTTGCCGCCCGCCCAGGCCCGCTGCGTGGCAGAGGCCTCTGTCGGGGTTGCCATGAGCGGCCAGCAGCAGAGCCCCCCGTCTCCTGGCACCGAGCCCCAGCAGATTCCCCTCGGCTTCCCCGGTGTTTTCATGCCATAGTGTTGCCAGCCCCGTGCGGTCCTGGTCTGTGACCCAGCTGCCCTCTACTGAGCCCCCAGGCTGCAGGCTGAGGCCAGACAGGCACAGGGACAGAGCCCGGCTCCCCGCCTGTGGCCCTGGGGGCCCGGCCCCCTGGGTGGGAGCATGCTCTCCGGCACTGACGTGTGTCACAGCAGCACGGGAGACGCTACCACAAGGCCCCTCCTTTGCTCAGCAGGCGCTGGCGACTTGGACTGTCTCCAGCCTGTGACCCCGGTGGGCCCCGGCCCCCGCACCCTGCACTCTTGGGGGTTAGAGGTCACTGCTGCTTCCAGCGCTTGAGGAGAGCGTAGGCTCTGGATGTGGAAAGATCTAGGGCATTCAATCTCATCTTGCAAATTATTTATTTTTTCCATATTTATATTTTTAAATAAATGCATATATTGAACCTTAAAATCTTTTTGGTAGAAGAGCGAATCTCGGAAACAATCGTGTATGCACCCTGCTCTTAGAAGGTTCTTAGAACAGAGGCCCCTCGCCGTCCCGTGGGCCGCGGCCAGCTCCCCGGGGGCCCCTGTGAAGTCAGAGGTCCAGTGCCGGCTCCCCAAACTAAAGTAGCCAGCAGTACGCCCCCCGCCTCTCGATACAATGGGAGTGATGCTTTTAAGAAGCTGGCAAGCCATTCCCATCGAATTTCCAGGAAGTATAAATGTATGTATAACATTTAGCTTGAACCAATGTGCCTTAAATTCCCAGTTAATTTACTGAAAATCTCTTGCAAAGATTTTGTGGTAATGAAGCCTGAGCTGAATAAGATGTTATGGATTTTTTCTAGGCATATTTTCTGATCCAAACCATGGAAAAGGAGGTTTGGATGAGACCCCAGAGTGACAGGTACCTGCAGTGTCTGTCTGGCTTGATACCTTGGGGAAAAACATCACACCCAATAGTCCAGGGTCAGAGCCCATAGATAGATTTTAGGTGAAATAAACGTCACCTGGTAAGTCGGTTCAAAATTCAAATAAGCAGAGTGCATGAGGTCCCGGGTTCAATCCCCAGTACCTCCTTAAAAAAAAAAAAAATCAGAATGAATGCAAATTAAGCTGGCCAGTCTCCATGGAAAATAAGCTTTCCAAAGTGCCAAATTCAAGAACTGTGAAATGCAATGAGCCTGAGGGCATTTTCTTACAGTTAGCTTTTGTTCTCATTCATTCCAGCCCCCAGAGGCAGAGCAGAAAAGCCTGCACGTCCTGGGGCAGAGGCTCTACAAAGGGGCCAGGCCTCTGTCAGGCTGGAGGGGAACAAAGCCCACGGGGGGGGGGGG